>PNEQ01062373.1:0-44002 GCA_003012365.1 Medauroidea extradentata | reverse complement strand
TTAAGCCAGAGTAACTCGGGGACAGAACCTTTTCACCCTATCGCCTACGCAAGCCGCGTACTGAATCCGTCGGAAAGGAAATTAAGCGCATACGAAAAGGAGTGTCTAGCTTGTTTGTTTGGAATGGAGCGTTTTCACAGTTATTTGGAAGGAAGGGAGTTTAATTTGTACACGGACAACCAGGCGTTGTCCTGGATTTCGGGGTATCCTCACCAACTGGGAAAATTGGGACGCTGGGTGCTAAGATTAAACAGATTTCGTTTTAAGATTCACCATGTGAGAGGGGTAGCCAATCCGGTGACAGATGCGTTGTCCAGGATGTTCGAAGAAGAACATTTTGAGGTGCCGTCGGAGGAGGGCGTTGAAGTAGTAGGCTCATTATTGTCAGTTCCAGAGTCTTTCACTTCCTTGAAAACTCACCAAGAATCTGATGCTGCTTGTAAACTCCTCAAAGCTGGGTTACAGACCGGGGTTCAGATCTCATATTTAGTAGAGGATGGGGTGTTGTATTATGTGGGAACGGGGTCCCGGAAAGGGTGGTAGTTCCCGAAGTAGTTCGGAGTATGATTTTGACATATTATCATGACCAACCGGGAGGGTGTCATTTGGGAGTGATGAGGACTAAAGAGAAAATCGACAGGGATTTTTATTGGGAAGGTATGAGCGGGGACATTAAGAAATACGTGAACACCTGCCAAAAAATGTCAAGAATTTAAGGCTCCCAAGAACACGAGGATAGGGCTGTACGCTGCGGAAGAGCCCTCGAGCCCCTGGATGAAAGTGCATATAGATATTTTCGGGCCCTTGGTTCGCTCTAAGAAGGGAAATATAACGTTACTGGTGGTGCTTGACACCTTCTCTAAATACACTATCTTGTTGCCTATAAGAAATATGAAGGCCAAAGCCCTTAAAGAAGTGTTGGAAAATCAGGTGTGGAAAATCTTTGGTGCTCCCGCAGAGTTAGTGAGTGACAAAGCTGCATGTTTTTCGGGTAGCGTGTTTAAAGTCATGTGTAGTGAGTGGGGAATCAAACATTCGTTTAGCTCTCCTCATTTCCCGCAGGGGAACATGGTCGAGCGTGTAAACCGGAACCTCAAAGTGGTGTTAGGGATCTTTAGCAATCCCGTGCACACGGAATGGGATGTGCAAATACCATGGATCAACCTGGGTTTGAACGATGCCTTGCACGAGAATACGGGGGAAAATTCGGGTCAAGTGTTTTTCGGTAGGCGCATAACGCACCCTTTACTAAATGTATGGGGAATCCCTCCCCTGGATTCCTTGCATTCTGAAAATCAACGTAAGGTTTTGCTGAGGCGAGTCAAAGAGAGGTTAATAGATGCCCAGAGAGAAGGAGCGCGCAGATACAATCAGGGTAGGAAGGCGAACCCCTTCAGGGTGGGAGACCTGGTGTTGTGTCGTAGTTTTCGCCTTTCGGACTTGGCTCATAAAGTGTCTGCTAAGTCGTTCCCGCGTTACCAAGGGCCGTACAGGTTGCAAAAGTGCCTCGGCGATAACACCTGGCTCATGCATAAGGAGAATGATCCTATGGTGCAAAGGAAAGCACATGTGGTGTATTTAAAGGTATTTTGTCCTAGGCCTTAAGAGTCTATTTTAATATGTTATGATGTATGCCGGCCGGCGAAAAGAAGTAAATAGTGTTTGTATATTGTGAGGCGCCTCAAATGAGTTCATGATTAACTAATGTGTAATGGACTTGTGATTATGTTATTTGTTTATATGATTGTGATGGTGTTTGTAAAATTGTGTATACTAACTAGTATAGTTATGTAATGTTGAGGCCAAGTTTGGTTATAAATGTCTTGGAAGTAGGGTTGCTAGGGGAGGGGGAGCAGAGTGTC
Organism: Medauroidea extradentata; assembly: GCA_003012365.1. Lineage (NCBI taxonomy): Eukaryota > Metazoa > Arthropoda > Insecta > Phasmatodea > Phasmatidae > Medauroidea > Medauroidea extradentata. The sequence continues at coordinate 42,140 of PNEQ01062373.1, read as the reverse complement.
ACGATGACAGAGAGGTCATCGGAGGTCGAGGGCCGGACATAGACTTGCATAGGGAGGGGGGTTGAGCGGGCTCCCGCTGGGTTTTGAGTATCTTGAGTTTTTCTATTTCCTTTTAGGGGGGTTTCTTCTTCAATTTTGAGTTTTGGGGGGAGTCTTTTCGCCCTTCCTTCATGTGAGTGACTTGTGGTTAGCTTGAAGGGAATTATTTAGGAGTTGGGTTGCCCTGGTTGACGGTGCTGGCTGCCCCCCGCCCATCCCACTCCTCTCCTCCACTGGCCATGGAGGAGAGCGGCCTGGAGTGGGGGGGGGGAAGGCTAGTCCCGCTGACCGGCGGTAGGGGCGCGCGGGTGGAGGCGAGCGCTGCTCGCATCGGGGAGAGCGCATTCTGAGGCCAGCGTTCGATGGGAGAGGTGCCTGTACCGAAGAGTAGTCACGAAAGGTTTTTTGTATCCTGTTGGTCGCCGATGTGCGTAAGACGCGACACGAAACTTAAGTGGGTTCGTCTTGTATTGGGAGTACGTATTCCTACACCCTACACTGCCCGAGGCGGTTGGTGAGTAAAATAGACAGGTTGATTTAGCTGCTGCAAAAGAGGCCCTAACAAACATTTTCGGGCGCGGGACTTCGCACCGCGCAGCACCGCTGGAGGGGGATTAAGCTCTACGAGGTAGTAGCACCGGTGTAACAGGAATTCCTGTGAAATGGATGGGTTGCCAGGCTTTCTCCGTTACGGGAGATCGCGACGAGAGTGGTAATCTTCGCATTTGACTATTGAGTTAATGTGCTCGTTGGCAGGGAGATTATGTTGGGAAGAATGGACGAGGGGCGTTTCGTGCGCAGAGGATAAATGGAGACTCAGAAATAGTGTCTGCGTTTCTATTGTGCATTGACCTACCTTTGATAGATGTATTTAGAAGTATTGGTGCGTATTGGTAATTGTAATCGCACTTGTTGCTCTGGGTATTCAAGCATGTTATTGTCATTGTCAGTGTTTTGAAGTGATACTCGCAAAACAAGGAACTGACATTTTATGATATCGAGTGTAAAGAGTGTTGTAGCGAGTCGTGCATTCGCTTCGAAGTGTTATAAACATTTGCAATGCGGGATAAGGTTGTTCGAATATTGTATCTGGAGTGCTTAAAATGTCAATACATGGTTTGTTCTAAAATGTTTTCTTCCTTGCTCAGGAATGTAAAGAGTAGATCCCTAATCTCTGTTAAGCTATAAGCATAGGTCAGTAGATGCAAGGGACAGTAGTCCCATTTAACCTTGTTTGTTAACTTTGTTCGTTGGTATTTATGTTGGATAGGCTTAGGCCTTGTAAGTAGAGTCTGGGTAGTCCGGCTCAAGATTATATTAGTCACAAATTAAATAAAATATTTTTCCATACAGTTGTGCATGACGTATGGAGAATTACATGAAAAACTAAGAAAAAGTTTTAAAATTGAATAAATATGAAAAGAAGAGAAAACTTTTTCTATAAACTTAAATGTGCGATCTCCAGAAATATTCCCCGATGTTGTATAAATATGTACGCAATTACCTTAAAAACATTATATATTTTTTAATAACAATTAAAACATTATTTGTTTTAGACGATAGGTTAGTTTCTTTACATAATAGCGATGCATTAACATCACCACAATATAATTTGTATCTCATAAATACACAACACTATGAAACCTGAATTTTTTAAAACTGGTTCTAATTCATACATCAAGTCATCTTCATTAAGAGTGCTACCAACCTGATAAACTGATTTGCATGCGAGAGGCTCAGAAGCATAGAAACAATAGGGAGAACACAGACACAAACACACACAATGCCCCAATGCTTACACATGAAACATGCTGAACTGACGTACAATTTTGTCATTGTCCCACTGTAAATATAGTACTTTAAATAGTGACCCTATTATTTTATTGTTTGGAAAAGTGTGTTTTTACTGTGCATAATGTCATTAAAATCACTCAACAACCCTCCTTGGAAACGTTTTTTTCTTTTCAAAGACCACTGAACAGCTTCCAAAAAAATGTATATTCCTAACCTACCACAACAAGACCATGATCTTTAATTTATTTCAAACAATTGCCAATAACTAAAATATTTTTTAATCAAATGCTTTGAAAAAATTTGGGACTGTGAACAGTAATACAGTTCACAATTTTGCCAGAGCATTTTTTTAAATAATGTACCGTTTGCTAGCAAAAAAATTTGCTTCATTTTGGTTTATTTTGACGACAAAATATATGATACTTCAGGGCCAAAAATCTGAAAATCCGTTTTGTGTATTGCAACAGAAAAAGTCAGATACAAACAATGATATACAAGTGTTAAAACTGCCAGAATGCATTTCTTATTTATTAATTTGCGTTTAAGAAATATTTTAGAAACCGCTGCAAAACTAAAGAGCGAGGCCTTAAACCGCATGGTCAGCATTCTTACCAATCACTTCAGCAGGCTCATCCTTCAATCCCTCTGGCTGCTGGCCCTGTATCACATCCAGGAGTGCCCGCAAGGCTTTGGTACACAGCACAGGGTGAGATGAGCGGCTCTCTCGGATCAGTTCAAAACCACAACGCAGCCCCACACCAACAATCTGACAAAGCAACAATAAGAAATACAGATGTTGCAATGTAACATTACTACTGGTAGTTACTGCACACAGTAGACACTTTCAGTTACCGTCCAATGCACAAGAACACACTGCACAAGATGTGTGTTAATGGTTTAACCACGCATAGTATAAAATACACAGTAAAAAACTTCCAATTATGAAAATACTTTACACAAAAACTAAAATATTAGTTCCTGACATTATTAGATTTCCTAAATAACTACAGCCAAGGGCAATGAGAACTTCACTAACAAAAGAACTGTATTTTGATTCAGAAATTGTAATTATTTATTTACCGAAAGACTTAAGGGATAAAAGGAGGAAAAGTTGTCATTAATTCAACCAACATGTATATTTCCACTTTTTGTACTTCGTACTTCACTCCCGTTTCACTACTGTGAAATCTACCAATGATTTCACCAACATGTATATTTCCACTTTTTGTACTTCGTACTTCACTCCCGTTTCACTACTGTGAAATCTACCAATGATTTCACTAAATAAAATAGTACATTATGATTATGAACTCATGCCCGAGTAAACATACGTCACACAAATCTGCAAGAACACTCAAAAATACATGCCAAATATTCTAGACATGTCCCCAAAATCACTCCAGTCGAAAGCAGCCGGATGGTTCGTTGCTATAGGCCACGGACGATTCCCTTCATGTTTCTTGTCTGTCAGCATCATTGGTTCCATCTACAATGACTACAATGTCAACATGACATCAAGCCCTACTACCTACCCTGACTATTTTTTTCACCGAAGAGCTGTACAGCGAAGTAGTGATTAGCTACAAACTGAAGACTGTCTGAATTAGATTACCTGCCCTTGCCCTAAACAGTAGATTCTTGCTGAGCAAAGGAAAAATTTCGGATTACTAACTAAATCTAAAAAAATAACATCCAAGACCTTTCCTGTATTTAGACACTGTCTAATATATGCTGGTCTCAATCTTCACTAGAAATAAACAAGAGTTTCAACCAACCAATCACGCTGAGAAAATACATAAATATTGCACGAGAAGGATACCAGAGGCCCAGGGTATCGTATCCGAATGCAGATGTATTACTGGGTGCAGGTACGCATCTGCATACCCTAAGTATGGCATGGAATGAGGCCCTACAATCGAGAAGCGCTGGAATGAAAAGGGCAGGGGAAAAGAGAGATCCAGAGAAAACTCGCCAGCCAGCGACATCGTCCGGCACAACTGTCACATGCAAAAATCGAGGGACCTAATTCGCCACGGATCAAACCCGGATCACCTTTATGGGACCACAATGAGATAATATCTAGGATACGGTTAGGCTGTTGTACACTTGCAACATTTGACAAGGCTTTTTAAGAACTCTTGCACATGGCAGTTATGTGGTGTACATACATCATGTTTCTCTGAGTTATGTTCGATCTGGCAGGTAAATTAACTATAAAGTGTATACAGGTATGATTTCTGCAATTTATAACCAGTCTTTGTGAAGGATTTTCCAGAAACAGAAGTGATGTGAGGGGTCTGGGCCCAGTCCTTGTCTGTGACCATGACGAAGAGTTTTCATTCTATTAGTTAATCAAAAATCCACACAAGACATTTCCTGTTTCCCGTCCAGAAATTTATATTCTTTGTAATAACCAGCAATTGAAGTAACACGCCCAGTACTATGTCATGGAGTTTAACTGCTTAGCTAGGGACTTCCATGCAAAATATAACGGGAGAATCTATAAAGAATGCCTTGTGAATGCGACCAATGATAAAAAATACTTCAACCAAGAAGGACTCAGAATAATTCACTCTTAGAATAACATGGAGAGTACTAGAAAACAGATAACTATTCCACGAACAGTATGTATCACTGCGAATATACTGTTTCGAGAAATGGCAGTCATATAATATAGAAGCTTTGACAACTCGAGAAATACTCCCAGGACTATCTAGTAGATCAGACTGCCAAATCAAATAATATTAATACTATGAGCAGTTTCTGTTAGCCAAAACTATTGTAAAACACAGGTACAAAACTTACTTCAAGTAGAATGACAATACTGACAAAACAGGGTAAATAAGAACACTGTGGTAAATAGAATTACAATTTTAGAACAACATTTTCAATATAAGCTCTCTTTAAAAAACTTTTGTTTTTAGGTAGGCAAGTCAAAACAGTTTACAAAGGTTTCTCTATAATATAGTTTTATTTAGGCAAAACATACAAGCAAGAGATTTGTTTCGAATTTTGTTCCTTTTCATCCCTATGTTCCTGTTCAACACATTTTATGGTACCCAATGTCTTTGGGTACAAACCAAAGTTATCCGAAAATCTGTTCCCACTGAAAACTACACAAAAATTCTAACTCATTACTTGTTAAAGCAAATTAACAGTGTAGAACACATTACTATGGTGGATTATTTGTAGAAAGTATGACAATACTGTAATACAGAATTTTTTTCGCATTTGTATAAAAAAATTATCAGATCAAAAACAACAGTTACAGTTATAATTTTGAATATTCTTTAAATTATTTACAGACATATTATGCATGACCTAAATAATTTTTAAATAAATATTTTGGTTAAATGATTATGGATTTTAACCTAGAAGTAAGTTAACAGGCACATCTGAACAATTTTATGTACATTTTTAAAGTAAACATAAAAGCTGTGTGATAATTTATTTCCTCATTTGTAGGACAACAGCCTCAGCACATCCCATGAACTACATAGAAATTTTCACATCCAATATCACTTGACCAATAAGTAAATTTAATTGAAATAAGGGTGAAATTTGAAAAACTAGCATAAGTAGTTAGTTCACAATGTGAGAATAAATAATATACATTAATATTCCTTCATTAACCACTGGATATGCTCTTAAAATTCCTATCTTATCACAGTGCAACATAGGTTTCCTGGAAAAATTAACACTTCCCAGACAAACTATGAACTGGCCAAACACACAATCTGTATGGCATAGCCAAGTGCATAGTTACGCACACAGCATAGTTATGTGTAAAGAGACTAAAGACAATGGGACCTCTAAGATTATAATGGACTCCATGCCAGTTTGATAAAATGATTAATGCTAGGTGTGGACATGAACCATTGCTAATTCAACCCTGCTGTATATATTAATATGATTCTTTATATTGTGTTAACAATCCTATTTAAAAACCTTGACTAATTATAAAATAAAGAATTACTTTAATTATAAATATATTTGTCATGAAAGAAATGTGTGTTTCAGTTACATAATAAGACTGACACAAAGTATTAATAACTACGAATAAAATAGTGACAATAACAACATAACAGTGAAGCCTGTTATATTGTGACAAGGTATACTGTGAAATTAGTAGTATCATAGGTCATTTATGTTACCTTCTATGTATAAACATAGGCTTTGTTGTGCACTGTATACCGAGGAATAGCTATACGGTGGCTAAGAATTATGTTCACCAACATCTACGTAATAATAGACTTCTACTGTCAATGTATTTCCTACCTTAGGAACTCGAAGCAGAACAGAATCCCGTCTCTTGTCAGTGTTGTCATCACTGTCACTATCTTGGTCACTGCTACCATCCACTGCAGGCACACTAGATGAAGAAGACAGGTAAATCTGGCATGCTTGCTTCATCCAGCGTTCCAACACTGCGAGTCGCACACTTGCAAACACTGCAAAGTTTGAAGCATTGGACGGCAGTTCTACCTCTGGAGGCCCTGACAATGCAACTGCATCCCCACAAGCCTCCACCTTTGCTCTTCTTTTCTCTTTGTTCTTCGGCAACTTGTTTTTCTTTCCTTTTTTCCATTCTGAACGCCTCCTGCAAAAACGGTACAGTAGGATATTCTTTACAAAATCAAATATTGAACACTCCATAAACAATAAAAAAAATCATGGACAATTCAAGCATAAACTGCAACATAACACACAGGAGCCTAAGAACACAGTTTTTAAATATATGTTTAACAGTATCAAATTTTTAAATACTATTCAGGAGAACCACTTTTTTACACTTCCTGTACTTTCCCTCATTCTAAACCTACTTTTTGTGGTCCCGTTTGCTGCTTTTACATTATAAATTTCCCTCATTTTATACATCCATGCATTTTACCATTTTTCCAAATCCCTTTAGAAGCGTAACAAAGGGGTTCCTTTACTTAAAATTCACAAATTATACAAGAACACTAAGTTTAAAATAATGTAAGTTTGTAATGTTATATTTACTTAGCTTTTTAAATATATTTTCAACTGTAATAATGTGTGTGCTGTATTTCCTTAGTTAAATTGTTATGTAGAGTTATTTAAATCAATAATATTACCTATTTTAGGTAATACTTTGGCTATTTAGGGTTTGTTAAAATTTTTTTTGTAAGATATAGTGTAACACTGTAGGTTTTTCATGTTTTGTAGGGATACAAGATAAATGTATTTATTAATTTTTTTTGTATTTCTATTTCCTATTATATTTTTTACTTTCATATATGCATGCTGATGTTAAATTTAAGGATGGGAATTCAAGGAAGAAGCAGACTATTTTTATAGGCAGGCGTGCACGAGGATTTAGATTTAATCAATTATGGCCGGCTGGCCGGGTAGCAACAAGCCAAGGTCCTTGTTTGCAAGTATTGCACAAGTAGATTTGCTGGAGGCCCAGTGACAAAGAGGAGTGGGTTTCATTTAGTCTTTAGAAGGTAGTGTGTATATTGGGTATCCAATAGGAGCGTGGCAGTGAAGGTCAGGCAAAAGGGAGACGCTAGCAGCGACACGCTTGGTTTTGGAAGGGTTGTTCCCCGGTGCTCAGGATGCCTGGATGCAGCTAAGGTGTAACCCCGGTCTGTGTATAATACTAAAAATATGAAGTAACTGTAGGGCAGTAGCCCAGTGTAGCGTGGCCCAGGCCCAGACCCCAGATTAATTTTACATGTTTCAATTTTAGTTATCATTTATAATGTAGGCCTCATGGTCATTCTAACAATGGTGTCTGAGAGTTTTGTTACGAACAGTTTTGTTAAGAACTTTATTTGTTAAATGCCAGCACATCAGTGGAAATTAATGTGTATTTAAAATAATCAATGTCAGTAACTGTGAACTAATTCTTTTTAAAATAAGTAACATTTAATTTGGTAATTAGAAATTGCTGATTTAACAGTAAGAATAACAGTTTCCTTAATTATGTTAATATTTATTTAAAAATTAAATGATTCTGTTTATATCTAGTAAATTTTCAATATGTACTTTTTGCTTAAAATGTTTGCATTTGAATTCAATGAAATTATATGTGTACATTGTTAAAGCTTGGAGTGCGAAAAGGACAGCGATATCAATCTAAATTTAGTGTTTCCAGGAAAAGTTGCTATATGTCAGTGCAAAACCGGCCTATAAACATGAACGTTAATAATTTACTACTATATTTGGTTGCAACCAATAAGATCACAGACTGTTACTGATTGGCCACGTCAAATTTAAATTTAATGTTTCTTTTACCTAGCAACAAGGTTAATACTAAATAAATTTGTATATAATTGATTTGGAAACTAAAATGTAAATGTCTGTAACTATGTGGAGATATCACGAGTTCAAAATGTTTTGTTAATTATATAAAACGTAATATTTTTAGTTGTTTCCTGTAATGGCCGCAGAGCGGCACCACTGACGGGCAACGCGGGTATCTTGCACGCAAAGGGCAGTTTTGTCTTGTTCAAGAGGGCAGCAGAGCCAGTTGTGCGGGAGTTGAGTGACGATGGAGGCAGAACTGACAGGGTTCTGCTGGTAAAATGCTGTGAACGGGTGGTTCTGATGAATTAGTAATGACTTATTTAGTAAATGTTTCAAATAATTTGTGAAGTTGAGGTTTTTATTCTTTTACCAGGAAATGATAAATTCTCGGTGATCACTGGCATGTAGTTTTGTTAACTGTAATTTTTCTTCATTTTGCTCAAAAGGGTGCCTCCCGGCAGTCGGAACTTTAAGTACATAATTTCATTTAATAAACCCCAAAATTTTGTGAAAGTTCTACAGTTTTTCATTTCTCGTCTCATGCTGCATTGTAAGAACCAACGCCTTTGATGTGTTGATGTCGCTGAGCTAGTTGTGGACGTGTGACATTGGAGTTGTCGACGCGCCACATTTTTGTCCGCCCATCGTAGAGCAGTAGTAGTCGACGCGCTGCACCAAAAATGTATTGAAGTGAACGGGAGTGGCAAATATAACATGCACAGGTAGCGCCCACAGTTGTTTTTTATTTCAAACCTATTTCGGACAGATAAGAACTCTACTAAATTTTTCTTCTGCTTGTGTGTGTGGCCATTTGGGTGTCTGGGTATGATTTTCACCACCCAGTATTATTCTTTTGCTTATTAAGACGTGGGAACTTTATAATCTTCGTGTGGATATCATAAGTGCTAAATTAATTTTATTCAGTTTTCTTCAAGATATTTTTTCTGTTTATTCATTAATTTGTGAGTTCCTGAGTGCCCAAAGCAAATGATTTCATGTAATGTAATGCCGTGACAGATTTGTGAAACTTTATTTGAAATGATTTTCGAGAATAAATCAAGAATACGAGTAAAATATTTTTTTTTGTACTTTTTCATAGTTTCTGGTAAAAATAGCAGCAAAAAAGGTTTCATAACCCCAAATTTGAATTTTACAACCTAAATTTACTGCAAGAAAAATGTCAAAAGGTGAGTAAAGCTACGATATAATAAGAAGAAGAGTACTTCGTTTGCTGTTGTGGGCCAAGGAGTCACCCATTTTCCAAGGGTTCATCTTGCGTTTCTCGTACGCTTGGTGAATATGACATTTGACGTACGACGTACGAGTCTGGCCTGCGACAATAGTGTGCCTTGAGGTTTCTCATAATGTTCTATAATGTCGTAAGAGGACTGGGCTTAACTGCAAGTCATAGTTTTTCATTCCCATGGACGGGAAGTATCTATATTCATTTTGTTTGTGAATGACAGTTGCCAATCAGACGGTATACTGATTAGACGAGAGAGGTGGCATGACTCTGCTGGCGTATGGGAAGTGTCGAGTGTGTTCCCTGTTCCCAACAGTTTTAAGCAAGCCTCGATCAAGGCAGGTTGTGACAATGGCGTCCCATGCTTCTTGTGCTACCTTTATGTTGAACTTTTTTTTTTAACGATACCATTTCAGATTGCAGAATGTCTTTGAGAAGATGTGGCTGGAGTACAGCGGGTTTCATAACTACACATCACCTATAAAAAGAGGATGAAATTTGAATAATTTTCTAACTTCTTTCTTTTGGTAGTGCCCAAAAACTGAAGTATTTTCGAGTGTCTTAAACTATAACAACCCAGAGCTTGGTATAGGGAATGTACATATTGTACACGGTTGTGCTCCTGCTTCAAGATTTATCATCGTTGGAGTAGCGGAATGTATCATCTGTTACCTCAACGAAGGGTCAAGAGAGGTTAAGATGTTACAGCCGGTGATTTTACCGCTATTGAGCTATATCATCATTAAAAGTTAAATCATTAAAATTTTTAACCAAAATTATATTAGTACGAAGTAGTGTGTATAATTATCAAAGCACTTCAAAAATAAAAGTAAGTTACATCTGTACAAATAAATGTTTAAGATATTCACAAATGCTACAAGTTGTTGAAAATTAAAAAGCAAAATCTAACTGCAAGCTACAGTGTATACAAATCCACCCAATGGTTCAGGAACTACAGACTCATATGCCATATGCCATTCTAGGATTATGCTATTTTGAGCAGGTCTGTTTTTGTCCGTAAATGTTAACTTGAATAGTACAGTAGCATTATTGCATACCAAATAACATTAACGAGAGTTTGACTTAGGAGGAGATACCACATTCAAGTTGTCAAAGCAGATGGAGACTACAAGGGATGTAAATAAGTCTTCGTATTGTTTGTTCCAGACCAACAGTACAGTGAATAGGTAGGGCCCAATAATGATGCAAGGTGGTTAAATGAGAATGATCACCACATAGAGAGGGACATTGGTGCTGGGAAAACCATCATTAGTTGGAAATCATTCAGTCAGCTGTAGTCTGATGAGCACTACTGGAGAAAAAGCTACGAGTCTTGGGGTCAAGCACTATTGGAGAAAAAACTATGTGTCTCGGGATCTTGACAGGAATGAGTAAAAAAACAAGGATGTGGAGGCAATCCTGCCTATGCTAGTGGTGGATGGCAATGATCCAAGCTTTTTGGGTCAAACTAGTTTAGCACCATTGAGAATATCAGTGCAAAATATTTCTTCTGTGTTGCATGGAGGAAAAACTACCAAGATGGAAACAAAAACCCCAATACTTTTGCTAACGACCAGCTGGGGCATTACGTAGGACCATCTGCAATGCTATAGCTACTGCCACAAGCTAAACCAATATTCAGAAAACAGTGTTCAGTGTCATTTGCACTTCAAGACCAGGTGAATGTACAGGCAGACAGGTTGGTTGAGCAATAGCTATATTTTCATCATGGATGGGATCAACAGTATAAATTCAGAAGGCTAACTGGTTAATATGGATATATGCCGACTACAAGTACAATGTCAAAACTTTATGTCTTTTCAAACATAGCTGGAGGAGTGTTAATAATGCTGAATTTAGAGGAGGCTTACCTACAGTCGTTGGTAGATGAGGCCTGATGACGAACACAATGAAGGGCAAGTCCAAATGAGTATCCTTTGGAGTGAGAAAAGGGCCTGCAATTTTCCACAAAATGTAGACATTTTTGCTGGGAGATACATCTTAGGTAGTGGTATTGCTGGATGACGTACTAATTAGTGACAAAGATTAAGAACACTGGTAGAGAGTGGATCAAGTAGTGAGGTAAATAGACAGTGTAGGATTATGGTAATAAAAAAAAAAACTAAGCACTATTTTTGCCAAAGAGTCTGTGGTGTTTTTGAGGTACCGTATACATGCTGAAGGAGTACAGCCAACACATGAAGAGGTTGAGGCAATCCATGAGGTCCTATCTCCAGCATCAAAGGAAGAACTGCAAACATTCTTAGGACCACTAAACTTCAATAAATGGTTCTTGCTGGACAAATCTGGAGTACTGGAATCACTTCACAGGCTACTGGATTTTGAAACCCTTTGAAGTGGACAACTGAACATGGGGAGGCATGCCAAAAGGCAAAACCACCGTTACAGTCCAAGAGAGTTCTTATTAATTATGACAGAGAAAAACCATTGATAATAACCTGTCATTCCTTACAGTAAGGAGCAAGAACTGTGCTAGATCACGTATAAGGAAATGAAATTGAATTACTTATAGATTTTGGATTACAAACTCTGAAGAAAAGCGGAAAAGAAACTACTCATAAGTGGACAAGGAGGCTGTAGCAATAATGTTTGGCGTCAGTAAGTTTCAACAATATTTGACAGGCTGTCCATTTGCCATTGTACCCATTCACAAGTTTCTCCTATGGTTAATACACCCTATGAAGAAGACCCGCTGATATTTTTTTCTCTTGGGTGCTATGATGGAATCTGTGTTTGTTAATGTATGGCAATAAATAGGTGTACTGGTCAGGAGACAACCATGCAGAAGCAATACGTACGCTGCCAGTGTATAGAATGGTATGGGTTCCTGGAATGACCCTACTGATGCTGGAAGCCATACCTGATTCTCCAGTTGTGACACTACAACAATCAAGAGCAACAGAAAGGGATTCCATTTTGTCACAGGGTAAACAACGGGTGTATTACAATTCGACAAACAAGATGTCCGAAGCATTTCGACCATGAAAATTGTAAAGATAAGTTGACTTTATACAAAGATCATGTGCTATGGGGTAGTCAGGGCCAGATTTAAGTTTCTAAGCGCCCTAGGCCCGTCAGTTTAAGGGTGTTCACGTGACAAAAATGCATAAATTTATATTTGTACTGCATAGTGTTAAATTTAAAGATGTTACTTGTGACTACATTTTCCACTTGTAAAAATTTTTTAGCTCTCATAGTTTTCCCATAGTAGCATGTCAAATTCAATATTTGCAAGATGGGAACATAGGAGTAAGAAAATACTAAGTGACTTACTCGAATGAAATAATTTGCACTGAAATGAGATATTATGGGCCATATGCTAAAAGATTTAATAACATTCAATGAAATTCCTTTGTAATTTTTAAAAAAAAATCTGAAAATAATGAGAATTTACTTTACGTACTGCAATATAGACCTTATAGTGAAAGGCAGCAACAGTCAGAAATTCAGACAGCACTTGGACAAGCTACTGTGTGGAGAATCAGCAGCAAGTCAGAGTAAGAAGACAGCAACAGAGGCATTGCATATACTTCCAGAGGAAAAGCCAGCATCAGCTACTGCACCATAATTGCAGGTGAGTCAAGAAGCAGCAGAGGAGGACTCCTATCAAAGGATTTACTGTGTCAGAGCATCAATGTGGACTAGATTTGTTTCAACCTGTTGTTGCAGCAAACATAAATGCACACCAATAAGATTTAAAAGTACTACATACAAACTCTACTGGCAACAGTAAACTATAATATTGGATCAATTAAGTCCTGGGACTGTTCAACAAGGTTGTCCTAGTTAACATTAGGTCATGTTCTTAGGTGTGAGTCCCCTGCAAAGAAGTTATATTCTCAAAATTTTGTGGTCAGATACTGTCAAATGGAAACATTTTCAACACATGTTACTGTACTAAACTATGCATAAGTTTTAATCTCTGAGCAGAAAACACACCTATTAAATATTTTGTACAGGATGCTATTACTATATGTATACCCCATGACACATACTTCCACAATAAAACAATTTTCTGTATTTTTTAACCTGATCATCATTCTGTTAATACTATTACAAGACAAATTACAAATAAAGATAATGTTCTCGAAAAAATACCCATTTACGCTACTAGACACACCACGATAAGAACCAAATAGCTATTACTACTGATATAATTTTGAACAAAACAACAAGTGGTACTGTGATACTATGTTACCCCTCCCAAGGTATTTGTGCTGTTCGAGGGCATGTAAAGCAACCAAACTAAATTTAATTAAATAACACTAAAACAACTTTACGGCATTGTAAAACACAGTAACACATTTCTAAGGAGGACTTAATTACTCTGTCTTGTGGTGGGCATTCAGATCTATCAAGAACTAAACAGTGTCATTTGTACTTTATTTTCCTCCATTCCTGGCTATAATAGTGTGACGTCATCTTCTACACTATGAGTGGACTAGTATTACAATCTGCCTAGGCTGTAACTTGGTGATCCATGTAGTTTCTTATAAATTAGTGATACGTTAACCTTGGCAAAGGTGGCTAGTAACATGTATATCACAGAGGATGAATAAAAAAGGCAAGGGCGCAACAACAGGGGAAGGGGGGAGTGTATTTTATCCCCCCCCCTCTAAATCCTTGAAGTAGGGGAAAATGGGAGCTAAAAATAATTTCACAAATACTGCAAATATCCTGTAGCGTACAGTCCACACATTTCTAAGATTAACGTAGTATGGTACACATTTACAAGCGCGAATGCATGTTTTCCCCACCCTCATAAATACACACAAGTTCAGGAATTCCGATGAGGACGAACTTGTTTCGTCTCAACTTTAGAATACGGGCTCTACATTTTTGCGCGCATGACTTTACATTCCTCAGCGACAAGTTGACAACTGTTTTCCACCCCCATACCTTGTTTTCCTCTTCCAGGAAAGGGCTGACCTAGCCGTTCCAACTCGATCCACCCTTTTCAGAGTAAATCCCATCAGTCACGCGCATTACTTCTGGATTTTCTTTACATCCACATACGGACAAAATCAGTTTCCGTAAAAACTGAGAACACGCCAGGCAAAACGTGTTCCCACTGCAGAAAAAGGAAGTCTGGGGAAAATGGTTGCAGTTGAGAGAAACACACTTCTAGCAGCAAGCAAAATTTACAAAAGACATCTACCACGATTACAGACTTTTTCTGTTCACTTACTGTTTCTGCAAAGAAGACAAAAATTGAATCAGGAGCTAAACATCAAGGTAATTTTAACAAAACTTTAGAAATGTATTATTTAGTGTGTATTAATACTTAAAATGTTACGAAAAAAATAATTTTATTACAATCATTCATTGTTTATCATAATTTCTTTACACCTAAAACGATACCATGTTGTGATTTATTTCAGTATCAGAAAATTGTGGCGGCAGTAGAAAGTTACGTGAACATAGACTTACCGACGAAGCTTATAATGTTTCTCTACGTGACTTTCAGCAGTGACCCTACTTTTTTTGAGTGTAGTAATGATGATAAAGTTTCAATGCATGTCTCAAGACAAGTCAAATGCAACTAGTATTTTTCACGAGCGAGTAGTATGAATGTACCGTATTTAGCAATTTTAAGGGGTTTAAAAAATTACTTTTTGGTTGACGGAAAGTCTTGAAACTTCCATCACACATCGCCTGAAGAACGTTTTTTTTTTTTCGAAGACGAAAATGTTGCAGGTGCGTTTTGTAGTTACCTAAAAACAGTTAATAGTCAAATCGCTGCAACGTTTTCAATGATTGCCAGGCACACCCCTTATGTGTCAATATGTAAAATAAATAGCATTTCTAATTTGTTGACTACTTTAACAAATAATAAATGTTAACACATCTCTTTAAGACATACCAAGGTAGACCTACATTCAATTGTTGAAATAGCAATACAAAAGATGTTACGCGTGTATCAAACCAAACATCAAGTGTACTCATTGAAAACTTTGTGCATTTTTATAGAAGCATTACACTCAATTTTACGATCTATGCAAGTGGCACTCTTTATGAAAAAACCTATATATAATAGAGTTCAAAGTCGTCTGTGCAAGTTTCGCTTACATTTTTCTGCTAGAGTTATTTTAAAAAATCTAAAATTTTGCTTGTGAACTAGTATCTAACTCAGTCAGGATTGAGAACTAAATATAGTTACATTAATTTAAATTTGCATAAAAATATAGTTGAAGACTAGCTATGTTGAGTTATTTGTGAGGCACGTAACCTGCTTGTTTCGTTCAATTCTTTATTTTTGTTGTATTTTCTTTTACATACACCCAGCCATGTGTGTAATACACATGTGTCTGAGACTTACATTCTGGAGGTTTTCTTTTTAATTCAAAAAATTTTTTCGGTACTTGTAAATAAATCTGCTACAATGTGTAGGCGTTGAAAGTGAACATACTCTACAGATAATTAATTTTCTTTTAGTTTTTAGTTATCGGTTACCCTTATCTTTTTTTATTGTTGCTTAAATACCTTAACTTTCATAGTTTACTAAAAAACATCTTAAAAATATAAGCATTTTGACTAGCTGTATAATCAAGTTTTAGTTACGAAAAATGCTTATAAAGCACTATTTTGCACTTTGAAATTCAAATTTTTACGGGAGAGGAACTCCGGACCCCCATTTCAATAGGGAAGGATTTGCATTCTTTATCAAATTATATATTTGCCCCCCCTTGATAATTTTAGTTGTTGCGCCCGTGAGTAAAAGGCACATACTTGAACCTAGGACAAGGGAATACACATGCTTCAACAACACCCAACTTTTAATGAAAACTGTTAGATGTAAGGTTTCATATTTGGTATATAAAATATATTAAGATACAGTGTGCAACCCTTGGGTGTCTTGATCATATTTTTTTTTTGTAATTATAAAAATGTATCCTGAATTTGATAGCACCTTTTATAAAGAAAGTCACCTGCACAATTTTGATTATTCTCGTACAGAACATTCACAGGGTTTTGTATTACACCTATATTTTTAGTTTTACCATTATTCACAACAGGTTGCAACAGAAAAATCTGAGGTAAACATGTTGTTTTATTGTGTGTGTTTGTAATGTTGTAGGTTTTTCATGTTCTGTGGGGATACATGATAAATGTATTTTTTTATACTTCTATTTTTGATTATATTTTTAATTTTCATATATACATGCAGGTGTTATTTTGAAATATATCTGTAGTAATTTTTTAACTCAAGGACAAATTTAATTAATTACTACGGGTTTTTATGCATGTGGGTACATGTTGTGTTGCTTTAGGGACTCAAGGAAAAAACATACTTTTTTTATAGGCAGGTGTGCGCGACGGTTTACTTTGCAAGCATTGCGCAATAAGGTTTGCTGGACGCCCAATAACGAAGAGGCGTGTGTTTCATTTAGTCTCTAGAGGGTGGTGTGTGTATTGGGTAGCCAATAGGAGTGTGGCAAGTGAAGGTCAGGTTAGAGGGATGCTAGCAATGACGCGATTGGTTTTGTAAGAGTTGTTCCACGGTACTCGGGATGTCCAGACACAGCTAGGGTGTAACCGCGGTCTGTATAGTCTAAAAAGAAAATATGAAGAATTGGGAAAGTAGACCGCAAAAGTAATGTGTTAACGTGAGTGACAAATTTAACAAGCACAGGTAGCGCCTATGATTGTTTTCTCTTTGAAACCTATTTCTGACAGTAAAGAACTCTTAAAGTTTTTCTTCCTCTTGTGCGTGTGGCCATTATGGCATTTGGGTCTGGTTTTCACCACTCAGTATTCTTTTTTTGTTTATTGAGATGTGGGAACTTTATAATCTTCGTGTGGACATCAGTGCTAATTTTATTTTTTTCAGTTTTCTTCAAGATGTTGTTCTGTCTGTTCTTTAATTTGCAAATTCCTGAGTGCCCAAAGCAAGTGATTTCATGTATTGCAATGACTTGAAGGATTTGTAAAACTTTGTTTGAAATTGCTTTCGTAAATAAATCAAGAACACAAGTAAATTTTTTTATCGTTTATACGCATAGTTTTTGGTTTAAACAGTTGCCTAACAGTTTAATACCGCTAAATTAATCACATCTAAACAGAAAATTTTGAATTTTACAACCTAAATTGTTGCAAGAAATATGTCAAAAGGTGAGTAAGGCAGCGATGTAACGACAATAAGCGGACACTGTTTGCTGTTGTGGGACTGAGCCGTTCTTACACTAAGAGGCCCAAGATGCTGAAGTCCTGTCTCACCTTAACGTCATTCAAAAGCATAATCAATGCTTTCATCACTCGCGGGGGAATTCCCCTCCTACTGAGTAACCATACTTGCTTATAGCGAGTTACTAAAAGGTCCACTCTCGAGCAAAGAAAACAAGCCAGCTAAGTTAAAAACTTGCATTTAATGCCCACTTTAAACAAAATACAAACAACATAATACAATCACCAAATGGGCCAACACACTAATTGAACACTCCTTGACATTCACTTTATGGCCGATCAGAAAAATTCTCACCACACGACAATAATTACCACGACTTTGGACGAGCACTTAATTCCTTTAGTTAACTCCATTCATGCGATTCACGCCCCGCTTCCAATTGATAGATTCATGAATAACTAATCGGAGGTCACCGACGCAGTTTTTTTAAACTTCCCCGAAGCTTTGAGTTAGGCACACAGGCTAGACGAACCCAACTTGGCAGACGTCCAACCACAACCGGTTTAATAGGCCTTTACCAGGCACTACACTTTCCCATGTACCTCCTCAGTCTCGAATTTAGGGACAATCAGCACCACTGGCGATCAGGCCTCATCATTTTGAGAGACGGGAAGACTCATCCATAACTTCGCTGACCGCAGCATAAGCCACTCCTAAGAGGAGTAACTGTTAGACGAACCTTACACCCATGACTTTCCAGCCACATGGTCGCTACCTGCACACCGACGACCGCCTCGTTGCTCCTTCCAAAGCCTAATGGTTCACCTCTAAAACCCTCTTAGGCTTCTAACGCATGTGAAGTACACTCCACCATGACCTGCTCTAGAGTGAGCGCCCTCCACTCGCATTGTGAGTCCTCAGCACGCCTCACCAGCACCCTTACCGCCGGCAGACGGAACTAGGTCTCCCCCCTTCCAGGCCTTCCCCTCAATGGCCAGTGGAGAAGCAGGACCGGAAGAAAAGGGGAAAACACAGCGCCGTCAACCGGGGCGACCCTTCTCTCTATACAATCTACCGGCCAGACAAATCCATAGAAATACAGGAACTCAACTTAATCAAGACTAAACCCCCACAAACAGGACCCTTTAAAACATCACTGAAACACTAACAGGGCACTAAAAACCCACCCCGAGACCTCAGGGGTTCGCTCAGGACCAAGTGAGATTTCGCCCCATTTTCCAAGGGTTTATCTCGTATGTTTCTCATATGCTTGGTAAGTATGACATCTGGCGTGCGACAGCCCGGTGTGCGACATGTTGACAGAGTTCACTGGCCAGTTTATGGTGACCTCATAGCCACACAAGTTGAGGGGAGCTAAATCCACTGCATCCAGGCAGTGGTGCTAGAACGAGGGGGGGGGGGTATAAGGTTATAATACATATATCTCTATGTTGATATACAGGTTGTTGCAAAATTCCATGTCAATATTCTAGGGTAACAATCCTCACGTGTAGAGGAACAAAAAGTGTAATACGAACTTGATTAAGTGGCAAAGTATGGAGTTAGCATAAGACATGGAAGATAAACTGGGACATAAAATGGTTATTGTAACCGTCATTTTAATTGAGTTATTATGTAAAAATGCAATTCTTGTAATGTTAATGAGCGGAAATATAAACCTAAGAAGTGTATTTGTGAGTCTCAAATTCTGGGTTTTCCCGAGGCAACATGATACCCGATTGCTATAAGTATTGGTCGAGGGTGATCTGGGGACTTGCCTAGTGTTCAAGTGAATGGGAATTACAGGTTTTAGCTCGCTGTGTTTGTTGTGTGGGGAGCCAAGATTTTTAGGGACCATCTGCCCCATGGTCACGAGCCAGAGGGCTCACTGGGTCCAAGATACATTAATGATTTACTGAAAACACTTTTCAGCTCTTACACAATTTTTCACCTCCGTAGGTGTCTAATATCAAAAAACAGTGATATTACTTTTCCGGCATCCAAGAAGCATCGTTTTTAAGACATCAATATCTAAAATTTTGATGGTGTCGATGCGATGACTATACATAGTTTATAAAATAAAAACACATTTTTAATCTTTTACCTTTTATGTTTGAATTTGGTAAAATCGTGAAATAGTAGTATTATGGGTATTTACGTAATCATCATTTGAAGCAAAAACCAACTATATATTTTGAAGAGTTTGCTAGATATGGAGGAATAATCGATAACACATTTCACATTTTTTCTTCCCCTTAATAGCTGAAGAAAAAGGAAACAGTCTAACACAATGGCCTCCTTGCAACAAAACAAATTGTGACGTTTCAGAGACTGCAATCTGTCCCTGTCTTCAGGCACATACACAGTCTGAGGAGCACCTGTAGGCTGAGTATTGGCAACTCAGTTAGCAAGTGCTCCTCGGACTGTGTATGTGCCTGAAGACTGCAGTCTCAGAAACGTCACAAATTGTTTTGTCGCAAGATGACCATTGTGTTATTCTTTATTTTACTGTCCACAGTTACTGTGTTGCTTGCATTCATTCGCTTTCCTCAAGGTGTCTGTTTTTGCTGTGTAACTTATTGGCTGAATTTCTTGTGGAATTGTATATGTTTACCTATGTTTGCCAGTTGCAAAAAAAGTCCTTTTGTTTGTTTACTTGTCTGTTTGTTTCTGTGTAGCCTATCTTCTGGTTTTCTGTGACACACTATTTGCTGCAATGGCGTATGTCCAAAATACTTCTTTAGTTTCTAACTAGCTAGGATTGCTTGCTTAGAATAATTCAGTTTAATATCTTCATATCAGAGTTGTGTAGTAAATTTAAATGGAAAAGAAAGCTACATAATTTGAAAAGTCACCATTTCAACAAGATGAAATTATATCATGTGCAAAAGTGTTGACACAAGGTTAAGGCCCAGGGTTAGAAAAAGAAACAGGAAGTAATTTGTGCACACACAGGAGTTCCAACACTGGCAAGTACTGTGTAACTGGGTCACCAAAGAATCGCCCTACACTTGGCAGGCCAGTCATAGTAAAGTGAGCAATTTTTATTGCTACCTCATACAAACGTCAATTTTAGAGAGTGAAGCAATGTTGACTACATGCTGCAATCACATGGCAACATTTATACTAACAAGGGAATAAATATACAAAATGGCTAAAAGAAAAACAGGTTTTGAAAAGTGTTAACATTTCGTTAACAGCCTAGACCAGGTGACACTGTCAATATTTACACTATTTTGTGATGTATGGTTTCTTTGAAGTTCCCAAGTTCATTTTCTGGCAGGATACATGAAGTCGATGTGGTGACCATGGCCAAAATATCTCAGTATGAACATTTTACTTAGCAGACAAGTGGATTTCAGAGGTAAAACCTTTGCGTCACTCACAAGTATATTCTAATCAGTAGCTAAGTATTCCTGAACCATTACTCATCATATTTTATTCTTGCTGAGAATACATCTGATATGCTACGTAGGACATGCTATTCTTACAAGGGCAAGCTAGGAGTGTAAGTGTAAATCATAAGTGATACACGATAACATAAAGACTTTATTCAAAACAACCTTTGAAAAATTGCTGCTATTGATGTATACAATTCAACATTAACAATGGTTGCCCCATACTAAATGTAGTTCCACTCATTTTTTATTTAAATACAACAATCCTGATTCAAAATTAAATGAATGGTTTATTTACTTTTATATAGGTAATCTATAAATTAACTTGCAAATGCAAACATAAAGTGATGTATCTAGTATACATTTCCTGCCATCAGCATTGCTCTATCATCTATCAACACCATAGTTTATAACTGGGCAGACAGATGGCATGCGCTATCTATGCAACCAAGTGTTGTGTGTGCAAAGCACTATCTGCAATGCGAGAAAAAAATGGTAATTTTTTTACACACTCCGAAGTATCAGAATGGAATGTATATTAATACAATGTCCAAATGATCTAGTGTTATACATACTTTTTAATTCTTACGTTTTATGAGAGCCAGCTTTTGTATTAGAAATTTCTTATAATTAAAGAGTGTATGTTTATTTCCCATCTCAATGCAATTATCAAAGTTTGTGATAAAACGAAAATTAATTTTATGATTTCTTTAGTGCCAATGCCAGTTTTATTTTTTTAATGTAATGTGTAGCAAAGTACACACATTTAATTATGTGTTTCATAACTGCAGCTGTGCATGTTGTACAACAAAACTGTTGACTGTACGTCACTATTTTAGAATGGACACTAATGAAGAAAGAAAATATTTTTAATGAAATGTTTAATTTTCCTAAATGACTGCTTAGTTATGTGGTGTACATTAGACATTTTAAGGGACTGAAGATAGCAGTAAATTTACTTCAAATAGTAAGATAAATTACTTGCAAATGTTTCAAAGAAACTTGTCATTGTTCACCACTAAAACAATATTTCTTCTAGATTTTGATGAGTTAAACTTCAGTACAGACGTTCTGCTTTGCTTATGAAAGTTTATCAACTAACAGTATACGAACAATGCTATTATCTTGGGGTTTCAGCACAGAACACTGAACAAGTGCAATGCATTTAACAGCTGATGTACAGAAGTTACTTTGTAGATATTTATAATAATTTACTGTTAATATGGTAGCTGCCCATCACTCGTGTATTCAATGAGTAGATAGCGTAGATAAAAGTTTTATAAGCAGTAGAATGTAGATGTAAACATTATACAGGTCTATGTAAATAAATGTTTATATTTACACATACCTAGTGAAAATACACAAACTGGCTGAAAATACAAATAAAGCAGGTGTTTTAAAAATTCTCAATTTATTCCAAACAATCTCAATTATGTGCTTACATATGACACGTTCTAGGTTTTAAAAAAATGTATGATATAGTGTTTAGTAAGCGTACATTCAGTTTGAAATACTCAAGCTTGTACGGAATGGTGAAATATAAGTGCAGAATCTGCGTATTGTAGACATTATACTCTAGCAGCAGTTCACATGGAAACAGCAATGTTAGTTTTACAGAGAAAGAGATAATTTATTTACAACTAACCTGTATGTCAACAAAACAATTTTGCTTTATGGAAAAAGCAGTAGATAAGAGAAAGGCTGCTTTCAGAACTGTAAATAAAATGCTCGTTTGCGAAACAGAGAATAGTGTTACCATGCACACAACTAGGCCAACTTCTGCTACTTTCACTTCAGTTCCGTGAGAAAGTACCCCCTTTGCAGCTTGCAATATAGAGAGACACACCGCCACTTCCCTACTCGTGACATTTGTATCCTGCCTCCCCTTCCAACCTCATGGAAAAAATTGTGACAGCCACTCTGCTGAATGTATTAAGATGAGTCGCTAGCAAAACTTTTCCTAAAACATCAGTGTTTGCATGTAAATATATATCTCCATAAATAACTGAGCTGCGAATATCACTTTTTCCAGGAAAGGTAAAAAAAATATATCTCTTAACACCCCATTTAACACTAATTCTATCATATTTATTAAACTGGAGGGAGGAAAAATTAAAAATTTCTAAAAATAGTATTTTTAGGATATTGGTGTTCAGTTTTCTTATGCAAAATCTTTGCCCAATCCTTTGGCATTCGACATGTGCACTTATTTTCGGTTGTTTGTTTTCATTGACAGCAATAACAATGCATAAATAATAATTTTTGTAACGTCTTACAGTAATTATTGCATTTTATTGGTTATTATTCTTCGAGCACTAATGGTAGATCAAAAATTCTTATGTACGGTCAGTGATGCGAAGATAATAATTGAAGTAGTAAAAGAGATCAAAAAAATATGTAAAAGACATTTGATAAAGAAGCAGGGATGGGAAGTCTGTGTTTAATGCAGAATGCTTTTCTTGAAACTTGAAAAATGTAACCCTATTTTAAACTTATTTTCTACAGGTCAACTTACATAGGTTTTGTTTGCTTTCCCAGTCTGGATCACATCCAGATTGTCACATGTGGAAACGGTACGTTATTCAGTAGCTAGGACTTAAAGTGGTCCTTGAAGTTATTTACCTCGCTAATGCTGTATATGTTTTTACATATTTTTAAAACTTGAACACTATTTGACACTTTCATTGCATCTAGGATGTTCCATAAATATATTTTAATTTAAAAACTGATTAAATAAAAGTTTATATATGTTGGTACTTGAATCAAAGCACTAGGTAGGTGACCTACGTTAATTTTATTGTCTATGATTAGGGGTCTGAAGTAAAGTTAAAAAAGAACTTTTCAATTCATAGTTATTATAGGCACTAAGAGGTAGGCAAAAATTTTATCTATTCCCATTATTTATTAGTGATAATTATAAATACAAAGATCTGTCGTACAATCTTTGTCATAATGCCACCTGATTTTCAACTATTAACAAATGCTTAATGTAACTGTACTCCAGTTACATAATTTCAGAAAATATAGATAAATGTTAAGGCAAGTACTACTTGATGTATTCATTTGGTCAAAATGTCGGACAAAATTTCTTGCACAAAAATAGTACTGTATCCATAACCAATAAGCCTATTGCAAATTTGTACAGTTCTAACTAGTAAACTATCAAGATCTGTCTTCAGAAACTATTTTCAATATGGTCTAATACTACTCTCAAAAATTTTTGAGGTAACAATATTTTGCACGTAAAGAAAGCAATTTACTGTTATATTGTTTCCAATGCACTTAAGGGAATATCACCAGACAAGTACTGCATGGGAAAATTGCTTTTCAAGTATGTCAGCTCTTCACCATCAGGTTAGAATAATTAAAAGGAAATTTTGCTCTGGTTTATCAGTTCTTTTCAAATTCATATTGTATGCATTTTAGTGAACATATTTATAAAAGTGAACATCACGGACTGGGGAGATAAGCACAAACTGGAGTGTCTTTGTATGAACAGACCATTACTCTTTGCAATAGACCACTATGCTCACTTGAAAAACCATAATTTCAAACTGTGTTTAGTCATAAGCAGTCTGAAGTAATTCAGAACGTTACATAATCATAATTACAAAAAAGTTTATATAAATAATTCTGCTTAGTTATAAGAAATAATTTAGTTTAAATTGTTATCACTGATCCTATAAACCACATGCATGGACATAATGAATTGTCAGAATTTCGTAATAATATTTTAATCCATTTTAAAATTAACTAAGCATTGTGACTAGCATGTATCACAAATTTTAACACAAAATTGTAAAGTAAACATGTCGGAAGAAACACAAATAGTAAAAAAAAAAAAAACAGTACATTACGTATGTTAATTACTGTTGTTAAAAATAACCAGCATAAAATTCTGTTTTAAGTATGTTCCAAGAAATGTGCAAAGGTTTGCGAGTTCTAGAACAAATTTTGTTAGGAACTAAAAATATACCTTTTACAAAAGAACATGCAATGGATCAGCCTTTAGTACCCATAATTCAACTTTCATGTAATGGATTCAAACTGTCATACATTAATTGATAAAATAAAATCAAAACTCTGATTTCCAGTCAGCAGTATCAATTATAAATGATTTTGTGAACATGGACCTCCATTTAAATGCTCCACACAAGTTTTAATATAATTATTAATTTATTATGTATAAAGTAGGCTATATAAGAAAGAAATAAGCATACATGTGAACCAGTATCACAAAACATCAGTTTTATTGTAATTTGTGGTTATAGAAGGACTTTTGGCATTTTTTAGATCAGAACTCTTGAAATAACAAAAAAGCATAATACAGTATTCAACTTTCATGTATTTTTCCAATAACACATTATGTATGACAGTAGAAGACTGCCTGCATAATATTTCATACATTCAAGCTCTATACTGCTGTACCTGTTGTTTGGGCTTCCTATTCCAAATAAAATATTATAGTTTGTAATACTGATTTTAATCAGCAACTTAAACTCAATCTACTTACATCACTTTAACATTTATTTATTTATTTATTTTATGTTGAACCTCAACATTCTGTAACACTAAACCAAACTTTAGAAACAATTTTAATTAGGCCTACATACAGTATTTTAAGTTCAGATATCTCTAGTGTTTTGTGTCATTGGTTTAAAATGACTGTCTAAACTGCTACACTAATTAATTTGAATTGGGAATTGTGTCCAGTGTGATATTTCCAGTAGTAGGCAGATTAACAGTTAATTATACAAAGTGAAATGAGAAAAATTTGGTCAGCACTTATCTAGAACTGTAGCGTTGTTGAGGGGTGATATGAGTACGGAGTAGCGCCAGAATGAAGGGGCGGGGTAAACGGAAGATCCCTAATAAAATAACCCGCTGACCAACTGCACTATACGGAGCAATTCCAACATGTGAAAACCCAGGGACCGACCCCGCCAGTAATCAAAACCAGATTGCCATAACCTTTCTATGTTTATCTAATTGTGGCCAAAGAGCTAAATATCAGAATAAAGTGTTGCGAGACGTCACATTCTTGTAAGTGGAAATCATACTAATTTATATCTTAAGTATATGCAAACCTTGTAGTGTCTAATGTAAATAAAAGCAAGTGTGTATACAAAAAAACACCCAAAAATAATTTGAGATGAAAATATTAATGGCAAAATGTTATACAATAACGTTTTTCATGCATAATGAAGCAACACAGCAAGGAGAAAGTCCCCTCTACCCTCCATGTCAAAGTATTATTTTATGTATGCTACTTTGAGTACATGAAGAATCATGATCTATACTGCTTGGAACAGTGGTAGTAAGATATCTGTATAGTGCAAGCGGGAACTAACTCCATACTATGCTGCCACATTGTGCAAGTAAAATGTCATTGTAATTACATAACTTGCCACTAAAATTTTCGTCTCCAATTTAGCTAAGGATTCGTGTGGTGTGCTTATTAATCATTATACTCAGTGTTGTAGTGGGGGCGGAGCGAGGTGGTGCGACGCTCCTCCACTGCTCTTGAGGCAGGAGCGGAAGCTCCGCCACTGTTAGCAATTTTGTTATTATTTCTGCCAGTAAAACTGGCAAAATACCTTTATTTTGCACCTTCAAACTCGAAGGTCCCCCGGACCCCCCGCTTTAATTGGAGCGGATGGATGAACCAATGGGTCTGAAATACTTAAGAGCTCCGGCACTGAAAATTCTGGCACTGCAACACTGATTATACTGTTGTTTCTGTACACATACTGTATATCTGTGCATTGTGCATATATATGTGTGTGTGTGTACACGCACATACACAGACACACATATATGAATGATACTCAGTAATTTTTTTACATACTTATTGTTATTTCTAACATAGTAAAACTATGGAGTGAATCTCAAATAATCAAAATAAATCCAAGGGTAATTTAAAATGGTGTGATGAACAAAAATTTTTCTGTGTGTTTGTGAAAACACTGTTGTATACTGGTACGTA
Source organism: Medauroidea extradentata (assembly GCA_003012365.1). NCBI lineage: Eukaryota > Metazoa > Arthropoda > Insecta > Phasmatodea > Phasmatidae > Medauroidea > Medauroidea extradentata. The sequence continues at coordinate 15,258 of PNEQ01062373.1, read as the reverse complement.
AATTTTCTTGCACAATGCAATAATTTACACTTTATTGCACAGGAGAATACAGTTCCTTCTAAATTTGTGAATACTGCCGTACAAATTCGTGGATATGCACTGATGTGTACATGAATATCCCCCACCAGTGTGGAGACGTTAAAATTTTTGTAAGGGTAGTTACAGTTCCCTTACAAATTTGTTGATATTGCAGGGTCTACTACACTCGTCAAGTAAATTTACGTAAGGTACTTCTTATTACAATGAATTAAGGTAAGTTAAGTGGGCTTTACATCTCTTGAACAATGAGATCATTAGAGATAGTGAGATGCAACATAGTACAATGCCAGGAGCTGGGAGAGAAGTCCAGCATTCACCTAAATGTGAGTCCAACATGTTACCATCACGTCACCTCACTCCATTTACACTGAATTAGTCGTGATTTATATCATTCAAGTTGTCCCTTCATAAAGTGCCAATAGAGCGTCTCACTCTTAGACTGCAGTACAGGGTTATATGGACATTTGCTCTCTCTTTCCAATGCACGGTAACTGTCATAAGCAATGTCCTTGTTTCGGTGCGCGCTGTTGCCAAAAATCCTAAAATATTCACGTTTTAACTATGTCCTTAAAATTTTTGCACATTGTACAGCATCGACATTTGCATCAGGTGATATAGTTGGTTCATCATTTACACCATTTTAAGGGGTTGAAAAAATTAAAAAACAAATATTTTGAACTTTGTACTGTTTTCATGCATCATTAAATATATAACATCATAACTTACAAATGAAAAGTAAAATCGTATCCAGATTTTATGGTGTGTAATTTCATATGTCTGGACGCCACCGAAGAAATTTTAAGGCTAAATTTTTTTTCGTTAGTTCTACAGAAATTTTTTTTTAACATTATGTGCGCTTTCTAATATATTGAAACATCAAAAAGTTGGTCAATGAGAAACTTCATTGCTGTTCGAGATAGATGGGGGATGAAAGCGAGGAAGTTGTTCGTAATGAGCTGAATCTATTTTCAAAAGCAACCCCACCTCAATAGCTTTAGCCCTTCTCTTGTACATAGCTGTGAAACGTGTGGCGTATTATTGTCATGCATTCGCCGCGTGCTTGCCCTACAAAACACGACAGCTGAGTGTCGCTCGAAGTGTCGACTGAAGAGAAAAAAGTTCCGTTATCTTTTCTGACTATGAAGTTAAGTCTGGAAAGGTTCATTCATAAGATAAAGGCTTCCTTTACTCAGCAGTTTTCTTCGTATGTGGTGACTAATTTCAAAACAAAATTTTGTGTGTGAAATTTTTTTTAGCATTTATTTGTATGGAAGGAAAAGCAATAAAAAGTCGTAATATAGGTAGGCTACGAGAAAGGGAGCAAAATGTTGTATTGATCTTATTCCAGCATCTTTCACATACTAATAACGTATTACGGAAGCTTTAGAAGAAACAGGATGTTCCAAACAAACCATTTACGCTAATAAGAAGAAACAATAGCAACCCAGTACATCAAACTAACATTAAAAATTGAAATCATAAAGGAAAGACAACAATAAATAATTCCCGTCAACAAATTTAAGGCAATGAGTCTTCATTTCTACTACTTGTGTGGTAACTATTTTTAAAATCCTAAATTATAGCAACTGTAAAAATAAAACTCTCACACAGTTAGTTTATAAGGTTTAACTACGTCGTCTAGTTTGTTTTCTTGACAAAATATGTACCTGGTTTTGGTAAGGTATTTGACTGACGGAAATTCGTAATTACCTTCAACTTTATGTTGAAGTATTGAAAAACTACATAAACAAACAAATTTAAACAATACTGGTAAACATATTGTATTATATATGCTCTCGTTTAGGTGCAAGATATAATTATCAAAAGAGTAGTGGAAATGAGTGATATGCCTAAGTTGACATCACGGGAGAACATTAATATACTCTCTTTTGTTTGATAACCGAGCATGGTGCAGCAGTAGTTAAACACTCGCTTCGTATTAGGGAGAACCCGGGTTTGATACCTGGCTCCGACGATCCTGATTTCGATTTTCCAGGGTTTTCCGAAATCACTCCAGGCGAATGCTGGGATGTTTCCTTAACATAGACCATGGCCGACTCATCCTGCCTTTCCTCCCATGTATCTCTTCCAAGGCCTTGTGCTACTCGATGGCACGTAAAAACGTCCAACTAAATAAATAACACTCCCCCTTTCCCACTTAAAATTTATTATTAGCAGACAGTAAAATTTACAAAAAAAAAAAAAACAGTAATTTTTCAGTTTCCATACGACACTGATTTTGAATGATCAATTCCACAATCATCAACTACTCCAAAACCACATTTTTGTCTTCAGACACATGCTACTAAAATGGAAGAATGTGAGTAAGAGATTTTTGGTCAGCGCTTAACATCGAGGTCTTTAGCGCTGGTGAAGGGTGACATGATGTGAATGACGGAATGAAAGGGTGAGGGAAACGGGAGATCCCCGAGAAAACTCATCGACCAACGGCATCGTCCGGCACGATTCCCACATGCAAAAATCCGGAGACCGACCCTGCCGGGAATCAAACCCGGATTGCCTTACTGGGAGGCGAATAAAATGGAAGAAATTATTTCCTTATGAACTGCCCGTTACAATTCATGTAGTGAATTAATATCAGTGGAGTATGTGAATTGTTTCTTATTTTAAAGTACGTAATATAAAATGTCATTAATTGTATATTTTGAAGTGTGATGCTATACAAATTGTAATACCAGTTGGAATAATAAATGATATAATATTTTAAAGCTCAAAATTCTGAAGTACTGTAGTGCACCTCCCGAACTTCGTAACGTGCCTGTAATCTGGCAACAGCACGCGCCATAAGCTCTGTACTGCAATCTAAGGTTGGGACGCGCTATAGCTACACACAGTTTAAGCTTTATGTGGTAAAGTGAATGTTTAAAGGTGATTATTGTTGAACAGAGGTTTTATTTTAGAAGTCTACAACACGCATGGTTCTTTGTTATTAATATGTTTTACTTCACTTACTAAATTATTATTAAAATATTAATTTAAAAAATATTCTGTACCATTCATGGATAGAATCAAAACAATTTTTATAATTAGGCCTACCTGTTGTCAAACATTGTTCGCTAAAGCAATAACATTTTTAAAGATATACAAGTACACTCTGCTGATGACTTATAATCATTATGTTACATTTGTACTTGAGAAGTTTTTAACCAATATAGTGTCATATTGTTATAACATTTTACACTTTGCATATTTTATCATATAGAATTATTATATTATCTTATTTTCTACTGTTTATTATGTCTATGATTACCATTCAATTATTGTCTCGACCAGCAAATATATAAATACAGGTATACTCCGTAATTGTAAACTAACACCATACATTTTTCAGTGTATTTCAATATGTGGTAATTTACACCTCTATAAACAACTTTCCTTTCATAAAAATCATATTAAACAACCAGAATACTAAAAGAAGCCATACCAACTGTCATAGAAATAAATAATTTTTAAATGTTGCCAAACATTCCCTGTGACTAATCACTGTGACTATAGAGATGCTACTAAACTTGCAGGCTAATAACATATAGCCTAACATCATAGTATAATAACTGTGCAGTTATTGTATGTGATAACAGAAGATTTTTCTTAAATAACTTACCATTTTTTTTAACACCCCATGATTTGTTGTACAATTTTATTTGATAATATGTTTTTATGTGCACTTTACCTAACAATAAAATGTCACCTCTGTATTGATGAGCATTAGGTTAAGGTTGGCAACAAATTAGTGTACGTAACGGCAGCATGCAACACAAGCAGTTACATATAAGTACCGAGAATTGCAAAATAATCTGAATAAGTAAAGAACTACTGTACTACATGGCACAGACGAATGATCAAAGAAACAAGATCAAAAGAAAGCTGTGGATACGTTAATAATGATTCAGGTCAGCTGTTTTTTTGTATTTCTAAATGTGTACCAGTGATTAGCCTCGAGTTCAACATGCACTGGCAACCTAGTTAATAACTGAAAAAAAGTAAGTCAAACGTTTGAGATTCACCTCGAGGCGTTTGATTTAAAATCTCAAAGTGAGTCACATAAAATTGCAATAATATTAAATGTGATCGTAGAGGATGTTCTAAATGTGTACAACACGTTTACTTTTTCAACAGACAAAGATAAAAACAAGTCCGTTGTGATTGTCCTCAAAAAATTTCAAGCATATTGCAATACAAAGAAGAACATTCTGCATGCGCGTTTCCTGTTCTATAACCACGAGCAAAAAAGAGAGCAATTTGACGGTTTTTTGACTAAATTGAAAACATTGCTATGGAACTACACGTTTAAACATGCAGATGAAAGTCTTTGTGACCAGGTCGTTTTTGGGGCACGTGATCGGATAACGCAAGGAAAAATACTGAAAATGGAGATGGAAATCTACAGAAAACCACTGAACGATTCCGAATAACGGAAATTATGAACACTCAAGTCAGTCGAGTAATGAACTCCAATGAAGAAACCAGCAGCTGCATCACTGTTGATGAAGCGAAATACAGAAAAAGTCATGTTTCTATCAAGTCATCAAGTGTACGAGGAGTTAATGTGGACATTGACTGCCAGTGGTGTGGCTATCAACATCAGGGAGATGCAATGTGAAATGTCCAGCATGAGGGAAAGTGTGTGCCCATTGTGGTCGCAGGAATCATTTCGCAAAAGTGTGCAATTCCCTTGGAAAGATAAGATGAAACAACAGGTAACCGAGAAAAAAAGTGGCAGAAACCAGAGTGACGACAGAGCTGAATGTGAAGACTGTTATTGCAGTGAATTCTCAAACACTGAAGTGAATATGAAATTTGCATCAAGAAGATGGACAGAAATGTTTCTCGCAGAAAACGCAGTCTGTATAAAATTCAAGCTTGATTCAGGTGCTTGTGCGAACATCTTACCACTCAAAACCTTCTCGTCATTGCAAAGTGCCTCACCAAGTGTCAAACTACGGCAAGAAGACACTTCACTGGCAGCATACAATAACTCTAGCATTAAAGTTGTTGGCTGTAGTGACTTGAATTCCTGTGAATCGTTTGTGTTAGTATATGAAGAATCAGTTCCAATCCTAGGTATTTCCTTATGTGAGAGGTTAGGGATCATGCAGAACATCATCAGTGAAGTGTGTCACCCGGCCAAGGAAAATATTATCACTGCATTCAAGGACGTTTTCACTGGAATCGATACGTTTGAGGGTAACTACACTTTTAAGTTAAATGAAAATTGTGTGCCATCCTCCAATCCATGACACAGGTTTCCCATCACAATCAAAGACAGATTGAGAAGTGAATTGGATAGACTGTCATTTAGGCATTATAGCTAAATGCAACACATTGACAGAAAAGGGTCAACAGGCTTGTAATTGTAGAAAAATTAAATGGCATTAAGGCTCTGCCTAGATCCGCAAGATCTGAATGATGCCATAGTCAAGGAATATGTGGGATTACCCACGCTCGGGGAGATTGTTTCAAAGCTTGGCAAAGCACGGTACTTTAGTGTCCTTTACCTAAAAGACTCATTTTGGCATGTCAATCTTCATCAAATTAGTTTTTCATATTGCACTTCCTCAACTGTCTTTGGGTGCTATCAGTTCAAACGGTTGCCATTTGGCTAGAACATTCCCACTGAACTGTTCCAAAAATACAAGACAGACATATTTGGTGACATAGATGGTGTCATAATAAATGCTGATGATATATTGGTTTAAGTTGGAAATGAGCAAGCTCATGACAGAATTCTGGAAGAAATGCTGAACAGGGCACGGATTTCCTTGGTTTTGTTAATTAACTACGGGACTTCATCCCTCACTTCACTGAAGTTACCAACTCTTTGCGAAGCCTGTTGAAAAAAGACCCTGAGTTTGTGTGGGATCCTATTGTTCATGGAGTGAGCATTGAAAAACTGAAAAAAATATTTTAGTGTCAGTATCAGTTTGACAGATGTTAAATGAGTCAGCTGAGGTAGTGACTCAGACTGATAGCAGTAAGGAGGGTATCGGTTGTGTGCGCTTTTAAAGAATGGTAAACCAATGTGCTATGCAACAAAGTGTTGCTCACCTACAGAAGGCAATTACGGTCAGATCGACATAGAATTTTTGGCTGTTCTCTTTGCTTGTTAAAATTTTTCATTAGTACATCTATGGTCATTAGGTTATAGTTCAAACTAACCACCAGCCCCTGCTATCAATCATGCAAAAGAGATTCACAAAGTACCCTTCAAAAAATTGCAGAGCATCATGCTTAAAGAGAGTTTGTATCAATTGCAAATTGTTTATGTATCTGGTGCAAAGATGTTTGTAGCAGATGCATTAAGTAGAGCATTTTCAAAAGCAAATGTCACTGATGTTGATGAGTTAGTGAGAGATTTTGGTCAGCGCTTAACATTGAGGTCTAAAGCGCTGGTGAGGGGTGACATGAAGTGAGTATGGGGCAGCACCGGCATGAAAGGGCGGGGGAAACAGGAGATCCCCAAAAAAAACAGCCGACCAACGGCATCGTCCGGCAAGATTCCCACATGCGAAAATCCAGGGACCAATCCTGCCGGGAATCGAACCTGGATCGCTGTGGTGGGAAGCGAATGGTCTGACCATTCGGCCACCGCAGACCCTACTGATGTTGATGTTTCATTAAGTGATGTGGTACACACTGTGAACATGTAAAATGAAAACAAAGTCCTTTTTCAGCAGAAGACAGCAAATGATGTGTTGCTAGTTGAATTGAACAAACTATACATGAATGGTTGGCCAAGCTCAAAGAGCTAAGTAACTGACACTGCACAATTTTGTTACAAATTTCAAAATGACATTGTAGTTGAAGGAGAATTAATGATTTTGGGGGACCAAATCATGATTTCTGGATCCCTCAAAGATTTTGTATTAGATAATTTACACCAGTCTTATTTTGAGGTGTCAAAAAATCGAGGCCAGAGCTAAAACTTTATTATATTGTGCAAACATGGATGCAAATATTGAAAGCCTCATTGTTAAGTGTTCTCTTTCTGAAAAATTCAGTTCACACAATGCAAAAGCTAATTGCTGATAGTACAAGAACCACAGACATTGCCATTTCATAAAGTATACTGTGACATTCTTGAGTTAAATTCCAGTTCCTACTTTGTCCTTTATGATTATTATTCTAAGTGGATAGAGTTAGTTCCCCTGAGCTCAAAACGCTCTTTCACTGTCACGCAAGCTTTAAAGACACTCTTCTTGACACATAGAGTAGTTGCTTACAACATTCCTTTTAATTAATTAGAATTTAGAGAGTTTAGTGGCAGTTGTTTCACAATACAATCTGCACGTCCCTATTATCCTAACTGTCTGGCATAACATGCAAAGGATCTGTAAGAAAATGTTTAAAAAATGCAATGTACAAAATCTAGATGCGCACATGATGTTGCTGGAATCATGCAACACTCCAATGTTGAGGTCACATTTCAGTCTGGCTCAGTTGTTGTTCAGCAGATGAATCAAAACTAAACTGCTATTCAAACTTGTTGAAAACTTTGCTATGTTACAGATGCAGAGAGATTGGCAGAATAAGCAGAATTATAACAAAAGTGTCCAACCAAGAAATGTTGAATTCAACAAAGGTGACAATGTTGTTTATTTTGACAAGGGTGTGTGGAAGCCTGCCAGTGTAACTGATATCCTGGATGCCCCACGATCAATGCTGATCCAGGATGCTAACAGTAGCGTAAAACAGCGGAACAAGTATCATCTGAAGAAGTCCTTTGTGAGAATGGAGACCAAGTCAACAAGACATAACAACACTGTAAATAAACAAAAATATTGGTCAAGTGTACCCATGCTATGCTGCCCTTTCAACAAGAGAGTGCGTTGGACGAGGGATTCAAAGGTTTTGCAAAGGCCGGGAATAAGAATGAACAATACAGGGACTCAAGAGCTAATCCGCATGTTCGCTGAAGGCATCTATCACAGAAAGCCTAACAAAAACCTATATATCTCAATACTATATACTTAAGTGAAGGTCATGACTATGTCTTTAAACCTTGCAATCAATTGTTGTATGACATTATTTGTACAGCAATTTGTGAAGAGGAAGATATAGTGACAAGTATTAGGTTAAGCAAAGTTCGTGACTATGTTTTATGTAGTGACCAGTATTAATTAGGTTACGTGTTTTAAAGTGTTGACATGAAATGTTGTATACGTTGTATCAGGCAGTCTATGACAAAACCATGAGTAAGGAGGCTGGCTATGTAGACAGCAGAGATACAGCATCACTCCAGAAGAACGTACGGGCTTGTCTAGTACTGCAGAGCACAAAATAATACAACATGGTGACTGAAATAGGATCCTGGGTGTTCATCAGAGAAGTATTTGTGATTAATTAAAGGCTTTATCTGGAACTCGTGTTGGAATGTAAACATCAAACATGTCAGATGGCAATAATGAAGTAAAAAGGCGCGAGTCATTGCTAGTAATTGGAAAACAGCTTAAACCACCAGCTCCTTTGGATTTCACCGAACCCAATGCCTGGTTCAGGTGGAACGTTCAATTCGAAAGCTACCTGAATCTAAGTGGTCAGAACAAATGCAAAGATGAAGAGAAGATCGAATTACTCATGTATGTTTTAGGTGATAAAGTTGACAAAGTGATTGATAAGTTTGCGAAACCAACGAGCGGGTGAACTTACAGTGAATCAGTGCAAGCATTTTATAAGCATTTCAAGCCTCACGTAAATATCATCTTTGAAAGATTCAGGTTCAACTCGCAAATTCAACAACCAGGGGAAACTGATGAAAAGTTCATCACTGCCTGCATAACCTCGCTGATGCCTGTCTCAATGGCACCTTAAAAGACGAGCTTATCTGCAACAGAATCGCAGTGGGCACGCAAGACATTGCATTAGGTGAGAAAATACAGCTTCAGTGTTAGCTAACCTTGCAAGATGCCATTAATATCTACCGCCAGGGCGAGTTACAAGCATCATAGTCACAACAGTTACGTGTAAATCAGAGCATGTAAATGTTATAGAAAAGAAGGGTTACTTCAGTAACTAGGAGAAATTTCACAACTGTCGAGACAGTGCTTGTTCGGCGAAACCAGCACACTGAAGCTTCGATTCCGGTGATCATCAAGCCAGAGGTCAATTATCTATGCAGACAAGTGATAGCTGTGGGAAGTGTGGACAGTCACACAGCAAAAATAACTGCCCTGCCCAGAACATCACATGCTATGCCTGTGAATGCATAGGTCTTTTGCTAGGATGTGCAAGGCCAAGAAAAATCTTCAGCACATCTGTGAATTTTTTGATCCTAGTGAGGAACTGGACTTTGTAATAGGAGTTGTACATGACACACATCATCCTAATCTATTTAAAGTACAAATACAAGTAGCAGAACTGGACCGATCAATGGAATTTTTAATTGATACTGGAGCTGACATAACCTGCATCCCAAGTGAGATACTGGACTTAGCAGACTTACAACAAGGAACCAGAGTCCTTAATGTGTGTGGGCCAGATGGACATAGTCTGGAAATAGTAGGTTATAAGAATCTCATATTACAGTACCTATCAAGGATGCAAGGAATGGGGGAAAGTGTATTTCATTGGCAAACTGCTTCATCCATTATTAAGTAGAAATGTCATTTGGCCATTAGAAGTAGTTCAGGTGGTTCACCGAGTGGATGTACAAGCCGAGTTTCCAAATTTGTTTTTAGGTCTACGAAAATGGGAAAGTGACACGAAAATTCACCTTCAACCAGAGGCTAAAATGTTTATGCTGGCAAGTCCTAGAGTAGTTCCCCTACTATTGTTGAACAAAGTTAAACCGGAACTTGAAAGGATTGTTCAACTGGATGTCATCACGCCTGTTGATGTTCCGACATAGTACTACGCTCCAATGGTGGTAGTTGCCAAAGGAGATAGGGTAAGAGTTTGTGGTGACTTCACAGAGCTAAGTTGGTGACTTCACAGAGCTAAGTTGTATGTCCAACGACCAGTGTTCCGTATTCACAAAATCCACTATACCTTGTCTCAACTTAAGGGTGCTAAGATCTTCAGGAAATTGTATGCTAACTCTGGATTTTATCAGGTACCCTAAGGAAAGGAAGCCAACTTTTGACAACATTCATCACACCAATTGGTCATTTCATGCATAAAAGGTTCCAATTTGGGTTGAATTGTGTCCCGCAGTATTTTAATCCCAAAAAAAGGTATCCCTAATGCGGTCTATCATGTTTATGACGTGCTCGTGTTCGGAGAAACTGTGGAAGACGTTGACAGAACTTTGTGTCGGGTATTGGAAAAGTATAGTGCAACAGGCATTACTATTAGCAAAGAAGAAAATCTGTTTGGAGTGAGTAAGGTTACATATTCAGGCCATGAAACATCAGCTGAGGGCCGTAGGGTTGAACACAGTAGAGTAAAAGTCACTACAAAGTTTGCAGCGCCAGTCGATAAGCAAGCATTGTTAAGATTTTTGGGGACAGTAAACCGATCTCAAGTTTTGTAGTCACTGAATGATCTCCTTGAGGAAGGTCAGCAATTTAAGTGGGGCAGAAATCAACTGTTAGCTTTCATGAAGGCCAAAGATCTGATCACACAGTCACCTAGCTTAGCACACTTTGACGCAGAGATAACATTGATTGTTAGTGCTTACAGTTCATCATACGGACTAGGGTTTGCGTTATTCCAACAAAATACTGACAAACACGAGAGATTATTTGTTGTGGATCCAGAGTTTTGTCTAAAGTTGAATGTCTCTACGCTCAAATTGAGAAACAGGCACTAGCAGTGACATGAGCATGCAAAAAGCTACAAGAATATGTATTTGGCAAGTTGAAAATTACTCTAGAGACAGATCACAAGGCATTAATACAAATATTGATGTCCAAAAGCATTACATAACTATCTCCGAGGCTTCAGTGGTTTAGAATCATACTCGTGAAATATAATTAAGTGGTCGTGTATACACCAGGGAAGCAATTAGTGGTAGCAAATTGCCTGTCCAAAAGTTCAATGCAGGAGGCTGATGTTCATGATGAGTTGTTGACAGACATTAAAGCACATATTAATGGCGAGACACTATTAATCAAAGTACTTTGAGTTAATAGAGTTGAGCAAGTTAACTGAAGCAGCCATCGTCCAGAAGTGCAAGAGCATTTTCGCTTGGTTTAGCATACCAGAGATTGTAAGGACTGACAACAGCCCGCAGTTCAAGAGTGTTTTTTCGCAGTTTGCTCAGGTATATGGATTTTTCCATATCAACAGTAGCCCTTATTATAGCCAATCTAATGGGTGTGTAGAAAAAACTGCTAAGAGACTCCTGACCAAAACGGAGACATTTCCGAGGCTTTACTAGCTCATCGTAGCACACCTTTGACTGATGGCATTTCGCCTCTGGAAATTACGTTAGGGCAAAAAGTTTGAACGTCAGTACCTTCGTTGCACTTAAAGAACACTAGAGGCCTCAAGGGTCTGAAGAAGCACCTGAAAGATGGAAAAGAATACTAGCGGCAATGGTACAACTGACGTCACAGGGTGCAGGATCTGTCTCCATTACAAAAAGAAGACAAGAGTGTAGACAACAAATCTAAAAAAATATGGTGTGGTTGTGAGCACACTGGCAGAGCTAAGGCTTCCCACAGCATACATCATTGAAGCAGAAGGTAGCAGGTACAGACATAATCAATGTCATTTGGTCCCAGCCCCTTTGATAAGGGTCAGGGAAGCACCAGTGTGCCAAAGTAGCAGCTATGCAGAGAATAGATTAAAAGGGGGTAGTCTAGGATCAAGTGACAGTGTCAGTAATAGCAATCAGGGGCAACAGGAAGATAAAGAAAATCCAACAGACAGTGTCCAGGTAGGAAAGCAGGCCTTGGGTTGTGAATCGGGCAGACTTGAGTCTGAGGATGAACCGGAATGGTTGGGCTGGGACAATGTAAACCAACATGAGGTTGAGGTATATTAATCAAAGTAGCAGAAATCTAGCAAAGTAAAGGCTAAACCAGTGTGGATGAAAGACTACTGCTAAAACAAGAGGAGTGCACAGTATAAGGTTATCAGGTGATATGTATATTGCAATCTATGTTGAAATAGTATTTTTGTGATAAGTGATGGGACTTACGTTGGAGAAAAAGACTGTTGTACTAATGAGTAATTTTTGTATTTGAAAATGATGTGTGTAATTTCAAGTAGGCCTATAGTTTAATTGCAATTGTCCTGTGTGTAATTTGAAGCTGATGAATTGCACTAGGCCTAGGCAGTGCTAATTTTGATTGTGTTCACTGTCTACATTTGTGACTTGTTTGTATGCTGTGAGAAAGTTGTATTATCAATACATAGTCATGGAGCTAGCTCCTGTTTCATGTGCACTTTTATGTACCCAAAATTTGACTTCAGAAACTTAAAACAGATGGTTTGTGTGCATGAAAATTACTGGTCACATGATCTGAATTTTGATCGCTTAGCCACCATATTGGATTCATTATGGCGAAACATGCTTTTCGTTTATCGCTTCTATCTCAGTTGTTTATTAACCAATTTGCAATTTCTTTTTTTTAAAGTAACGACGATACTCCTCTCTTTATTTTTTGTCCCATACGTAATAATGGAAAAATCAATAGTTTAGCTAATAAATTGAAAAAAAAAAAAAAAAACAGAAACTTTTGCTAGTTATATCTTTAGTTATTAATTTATACAGCAAAATATCAATTTTTCCACAGAGTAAAAAAATTGCGAAATTTCAAGAGCTTTAAATTTGTTCTTTTAAATTTCTAATAGCTTCAAAATTGGCGGAGATATACAACAAATTATAAAACAATGTGTAATAAAACCTAAAAATACCAGTAAGAACCACACACATTTGTTAAACTAAACGTATGTTGCCCTAACCATGGCTACAATAGAATATTCTTAAATTGTAAAAAATATTAAAAAATAAAAATACCTTCTATATACTATCCTCATCTCCGTCACATTGAATTCAAAATGGCCAAATATTATCAGTGTTACACTTTTTAGTAACTTTCATTTTAAAGTATGTAATGTTTTAAATATCTGTAAATAATTTTCCTTTTTGTTTCAGATGTTGACTGAAGATATTGACTCATGATGGAGAATGTGCAACTTGCAGAGTCAAAAAAGGCATTACAAGATAATGCTCTGTGCATTATTTGCAAAGCCAAAAAGGGTAAACTTCCATTGTATAGTGATAAAAATGGTCAAGAGAAGATTCGGGAAGCTTCTGTTACTCTACAGGACAATATTTTATCAGAATTCCCAGAAGATTGTCCTCAATATTTATGTTAACACATGACCTGTTATAGAACATACATGCTCAAGAGTAACAGAGTAAAATGTGCAGCAGAAAACAGTCGTGAACTGACAGATGTTCAGCCTCATACAAGCTTCTGTGAACCACCTACAAAAAAGTGCTGTAGCGATCGAAACAATGATCAGAAAAAGTATTCCCAAAACAAGTGTATAATTTGCATGAAAACTTTGAGCTATGGTCAAAACAAACTGTTTTGAATATATGAGGAAAACAGAGCTAGAGATTTTTTAAATGCTACTAGATTCTACAAGGATGATATATTCAAACGAACTTCAACACTTGAAGATGTATCAAGCGTTTTTGCTGCAGATATAATGTGTCACAAAAATGTATCAACAGGTATATATTGAACTACAAAAGGGACAATGAGCCAAAAGGGGATAGCAGTAATGACAACATTAAAAGTGCATTCATGGACATGATAAATACAATTTCTTTTGATGTTACTACTTTCAGTTTATCATATCTGCATGAAAAACTAAACCAAGAGTATCTTAAAGGAGAAGATTATGTATCCAATCCTCAGTTGAAGAGCTTGTTAATTGATCACTTTGGTTCGTCAATTTGTTTTACATACCCGAAAAACAAGACTGAGTCTCAAATGGTTCTATCAACAAAAGTCTCTGCAGTTGTGCTAGTAGAAAGGTTGAAAGACACAGAAGTTGTAAAAGAATGTGCATAGAAATTGCGGCAAGAATGCCTTGAGTACGAATTTCACCTGACAGAAAAAGTTTTATGATGTCAATGATTTACGTAAATCCTACGACAACTTTAGTGACACGCAACAGATCTTATGGGAAATCTTTTTCTCAGCTCTTCTTCCATTATACCCTGAATCAAATAATGTCAAAAGAAAATGTGATATGGCATTTCAGATGTTATATACGCTAATACATGATGGACAAAAGAAAACACCCCTACAGATAATGATTTCTCCGTATGTGCACGAAATAACATGATCAAAGACATTAATACAAATATTGAACAGACTTGGCCTTGGTGTGAGTTACAATGAAGTTGAAAGACATGATGTTAAGCTAATTACTCGCATAATACATTCAACCAATGGTTTTAGAACACCATTTTCACCCATTATAAGGCAAAATGTTCCTATTGCAGGTGCAATGGACAACTCTGATAATGACGAGTGTATTCTGTCACGAAAAGGTACCAGACATGATACAGTGTTAGTCATTTTTCAGAACAAGACTAATACGTTTGCTGAACCTGTGGGAGCCAATGATGATCAATTGCATGCAGTACAGCCACCACGGACAAGGTTATCTGGCATTCCAAAAATGACAGACAAGTCCTTTCAGGAACGACTGCCTTGCCAAGAACTGATAAGACATCATAGTGTTGCGTGCCTTGTACCTGGAGGCCAGTGGTCGGCGGCTGTTTCGTAACACCTTGAGGGCTGGCCGATGATTCAAAGCCCGGGTGGCTCATAGTGGGAATCCCGCCGAAACTACGTCATAGATACCTGTCCCAACTGCGTCTTAACCCTTCGAGGGCGGCCAACGTGACTACAAGCACATCCGAAATATGATGAAATATCTATTTTTAGACCCCTGTAATGCGGGGAACACCCGACTGTCTGGGCCAGTATAAAAGCAGATAATCGGCACACTTGAGGAGAGTTCACTATTGGAAGTGCTAGAGGACGGTGCTACGCCTGTGGAGAGAGACTGGTGAAGACATCTTGGTGACGTCAAAGTCTACTGTGAGGCGGCAGGGGGCTACCTTCGGAGCAGTGTTTGGCGATACAAGAGGACTGCTGCGGCGGGCTGACAGGCGAAGAGGAGGTTCGCGACGGGAGTCGAACAGAAGACCTCAAGAGTGAAGACAGCGGTGCACTCAGGGTGCTGCGCAGCACATGGTGAGCCATCACCACTTCGGACTGATAA
>PNEQ01062371.1:23995-44103 GCA_003012365.1 Medauroidea extradentata | reverse complement strand
CCCCCCCCCCCCCCAAATGTCAAAACAGTCTTTCACAACATTACTGTGCGATATATGTAAAACAGTAAGAATTACTGGGATCGCACAATTTATGATAATTTCTTTTTTCCTCATTCATAAAACCAGGCAACACTTTGTTCCACTCCGTACTTCATAAAATGCATTTAATAAACAAGAGTTCGAAAGTACAAAACTGTGATTTCAAAAAAATTTTTACCTACTACCTACTTGGCAAATCTGTCAACTAGCTATAACTTAACAAAACTGACTGGAAAAAATTATTTAAATTACATGATACGAGACCAGTGTTGCACCCAGTAGCTAGGAGGGGGAGGGGGTTGGGTATTGAACCCCTCCCTCCCCAAAAATTATGTGAAGAATATTTGAATAATTATTAATTTTCTGTATAATACTAACCTTTTACTTCCAGTAGTTGTGTTAGTAAGTAACTGTTAGGATTTTAGACTATACTGCTGTAATTGCCATATCACCCAACAAAACTTTTGCAGGAAGAATCTAAATTTTCCTGGGCCCTCCTCCACTTTGTTGGAGGGGGGGGGGGTTGTGTGTTACTAAACAACATTCCCAGTTTTGGGAACAAACACACCCTCCCTCCAAACACAAATCCTAGCTACAAAAATGTTTAATACCCCCTCCCCAAAAAAAACAATTGTGTGCTCCTCTACAAGACAGACTTTCTTTAAGAATAAGTATAAATACAATAGTTTTGATATACCTACGGCATGAGCATTTGGACGTTTCTTTAATGCTTTGCAACCAAAATTTTGTGGAAGAAATTTTTTTTACATTTGAATAAGGTTGACAAACCGGAAAAAGTAATTTTGAATAGGGTTATGGTAAATAACAACCTAAGCAACAAACTGTTGAAACAAAAATAAACTAACTAAATTATGAACAGTTTGTAAACATTATGTCAACTATAATTTAAAACACCTAATTGCACTGGATTTAAAAAAGTTCAGGAAATAATCTCACAGACTTAATGTTTTTTGACTACTTGACAATCATGAAGCAGATCCTAAATCATAAGGGCTGGCAGGTATAAGTATCCATTATGTGTATATGAATGTGTGTGTGTGAGACAGTGTGAGCACATAAGATTGTCTGGTTTTAACTTTGTCTTGACCTTTTACCTTCCTTTGAAAAAAAAAAACAGCTGTTATTCTGTTCACTGACACTTTTCTCATCTAATGCCAGGTTGCACAAAATAAGTTCATGAATTGATCCAAGATAATTTGCTGGTAGATCCACAGGTTGCAGCCTAAAGTGTTGCACAAAACAAGATCAGCAATTGATCCAAGTCATTTTGATCGTGATCCTGAATTGTCAATATTTCTTTGTTCAATGAATGATCTAAGAGCATAGCCATTACCAAGTTTATGGAGCCATATTGTTGTGGTTTCAAAATGTATGTGAATTGACTTAAAGACAATTTATGTACGTATTTTATGTATTTTTTGAAATTTTTTGAAATTTTGAAATCTTCATTTAAAAATTCAGCATTTTTTATTAAATACAAAAATATTTTCTTATTTCTTTTTATATGTGTCAAATCATGGCCTACAACATTCTTATACACTGTGAATTTTTTTCGGTTTGGTATGTCAGTTGGTTTTAGTGGCGTAGGCCTACGTAAAATCGTAAAGTGCAAATTTTGGCGTTTACGACTCATTGCGCAAAACCTGTGAGAGGTACACAAATTTCCTATAAAAAAAAAAAGATTTAATAACAATTTTTGTCTAAAATAAGAACAACAATATCTGGTACAAATATAAATATAATAAAAGTCGTTGAAAACTGAGGTGAACAGCGCCCTTAATGCATTGCTACTCATGAACGTAGTTTTTTTTCCTGGTACAGTGAGCACTCTTGGAGTAAATTTTTGAAAAACATTACTGCCTATGTCTCAATACAAACATTTACTAGCTGATGTAGAGTAAAATTAACAGCAAATAAATCAAGTAGTTCTACATTATTAGAGTGCCTTTTGGATGGTGTACAAACCTTAGCGATAATCTAAAATCAACGGTAATTTGTATATTGATTGGTAGGATAGACTGTGGGTTTAAGAATGACTTTCAATATGCAGTGCTAATTTTAACACTGATATGGACAACTTCCAGTAACAGCAAATTACATATGAATGGTGTCCAAAATACTGGTCAGGGTGTTAATGTAGGTCTTATTTATCTAGGTTAACAGACATATTTTTAATTAAAGTCTCCTAGGGGCATCTAATTTGCTACTGAATACTTTTAAATGTTTTTACTTTTTGACCAAAAAAATGTATAAAAAAACAGAATGTCTCAAATTCAGTTTTTCAAACAATATGTAAAAAAATATATAAAATTTATTGTGACACTTTAAGCAGGATATAAGCTCTCACTGTTGATAGTGCTAGAATATATTATAATAGTTACCACGCAGATTAGAAATTACTGACACTTGAAATGTAAGATGTACTTGTGAAATATTGTTCTACAATTTCTGTCTCTATAAATTTAGTGCCTTATTTGACACTGTTTAAGCCATCAGTTCTTCTCATTGATAGTTTGACGTGTACAGACATAACCTTGGTGAGACACATATCAACTCTGCATTTCTTTGACATGTTACTTAACTGCATTCACGTCTGTATTACTATGTAATTGATTAATTAATACTATGCTATTTGTTTTTGTATCACATAACAGTGCTTTGTATAAATGTTCAAGTAGTGTTGTCCATGTTGTGATTATATTGGGCAATAAAGACCAATTAATCAATCAGGACTGATTCAGCAGATGAGAGATGCAGACAGTTGTTACCATCACTTACAAGTAGTATATACTCCAAAAGGCATTACAACCTGAAATACAACATTACATTTGACTAGCAAATAACCAGGGGCCAATTAAGTACAAAATAAAAGAAGGCATACTGTGCAAAATTTGCACCTGCACTGCAATTAAATACAAACGCACACATAGAAACAATGAACGCATTGGGCATACATATAAATAAATTAATTTTTCTGTGCACAATACTTGAGGATGTAAAAAATTTCTATTGTATTGCTATCATCCCAATGAACTTGTATGTTTATATTTGCTACACCTTCAATTTTCACCACAAATCATAAGTGTATGTAAGCGGTTTAGTTGTTCACAAGCTGTTAGCAAGCATTTGCAAAGACTGATTGGTCCATATTGTGTCCAAATACATTTGTTTTGAATCCATATTAATTCAAAATAAAACAGGAAAGGGCAATTAAGGTAAATATCCTGCTATAGTAAATGTGTGGGTTGATAGAAGAGGTCCTGAGACAGTAACTGATAGATTTATAAAATGAAAATGCACTTCCCTTTTGAAAATGAAATCTACTATTTCATTATACAGTAGTGGTGTGTGCTGTAAGATGTCAAGTCTTTTTTTTTCTTACTGATAGTATTAATGGTTTGAAAACATTTAGCATTTTTTGTTACTTCTGAACATGTAGCCTTATTTTCCCTCAACAGACAGTACCAGTAGTTTGAATCATATAATTAATGATCTGACCTAGATTAAATGGCAACAGTTACAAATTTTAACTTTTAAATACACTAGGAATTAAATCAATACATATATTTGATCCTACGAGCCCCAGGGGTGCAGAAAATGTATTTGGATGACTATTTTCCCAGAACACATTATTTTGACCTGAAATTTTCCACCAAAGCCACTGCACACTTTTTAACACATCAAGGGGCAATTTGACTATGTCAAAAATTAATAACAACCATTCAGATCTTACCAAAGGACAATATGTGACAGAATGGCTTGTATGCGAGTGCAGCAGCTCATTTACGTGCACATACTGATTTTTTTTTCTCAACGAAATTTCCCCCTGAAGTATTCTGATTTTCCCCCGAACCTCGTTCCCTAGATCGTACATATTCTGCATCCCTGATGAGCCCTACTGAAGTCTATTTTATGTTGTAAATTTTTAATTTTGCTATTTAGGGTCAGTATAAAATCTTTTTAAGTAATGTGGTCAGTATCAGTTTCGTAGAGGTTGTAAATTTGTTTTGTTTGAAAAATTGAACCTAATTTTCTTTTACTCCACAGTTGTGTCTTATTATTTGCAGAAGAAATATACTGCTTCCAAGATTTGTCATGTTTGAACTAAATCATTTTAGTTAAATGCTACTCGAGTTAAATAGTAAGTGGGTATTGTACGTCTTCACCTGGTCTAGTTTGATATTATTATAGTGGAACCCTGTTAAAACACTTCTTAAGGGCCATAAAAACGTACATTTTGTTATAAAAGGGAAACCTTATAACAGGATCATTTTCTACTATCAAAAAGTTTTGAGGACCGAATAAAGGCAGCCTTATAACCAGGAAAATGTTATAAGAGGGAATGATATAACAGGGTGTTACTGTACTCTAATTTTTTTTTGTTTTGCTGTACATAATAATTGCAATTGAGCAATCACCCGGTGACAATTTGTAACCTCCTTTTCAATCCCTTCCTAAACTTTTCAACCCCCCCACCCTCACAGTCGCAAACTCCTCTGAAAGTAAATTCCATTTCATCACCGACCTCCTAAGCAATGACTACCTACTCTGCTCTGTTCTCATGACGTGGATCTTCTCACTGTTATTTCCTCTACACGTACACTTTGCCAAGTTAACATGATGCAGCCTGGCTCACTCCTCCCTCCCTCTCCATTCACCACCTTTTGTACATTCTAACCAGCTTTTCCACTCTTTTTGAGCTTTCCCCCCCCCCCCCCCCCTTCAGTTCATTCAACATCACATATGACACTGAAGGACGAAGGATTTTAAAACAAGTTATGGTTAGGCTTATGTCATGCTCTAAAACAAATAGTAGAATAACAGAACATAAATATTGCATTATTTTTGTGTATTGAGTGTGTACTTGTAGATATGTACTTATACATTTTTGTAGTTTTTAACAACATTAGTTTTTTATATCACTAATTTTAGATACCCCCTCCTTAGTCAACACAAATTCTGAATAAGATTCTGTTCTTAAATAATCCAATTCTAACCAAAAATGGACAAAATGGGTGGAGAGGGTGGTTACGAACGGGAGAAAAGTTTTAGGTTTGCTGGGAAGGGTACTGAATGGGGATAGCTCTCAGGTGAAGGAAAAGGTATACTGCACATTGATACGGCCAATGTTGGAGTATGCCGCTGCTGTGTGGGACCTGCACGTGGAAGATGAAAGTGCAGGAATTTGAAAAGATGCAGAGAAGAGCGGCAAGATGGGTGAAGGGTAGGTGGAGAAGACGGACAGGATGGAGAGGAGGAAGGTAACTATAGGCAATCTGTGATGACGAAGGAAATGGGATGGAGTACATTGAAGTACAGAAGGAGGGTTGAAAGGCTGGTCAGGATGTACAGAATTGTGAACGGAGAGGGAGTATGCGGAGGGTTACATTGTCACCTAAGGGAGGGTATATAGGGAGAGGAAACAAACAGCTAGATGGTTGAGAGGGTGTGGAGGAGAATGGAGCAGGGTAAGCAGTTTATGCTAGTGAGGTCAGTCAGGGAGTGGAACATTTTGCAGTATGACTTGGTGACGAAGTGAATTGGTAGGTTCAGGGATGTTTTGACTACGGTTTTGTAGAGAAGTAGGAATGTGTGATCTCGCTACCGTACTGCAGCAGAATTGTAAGTAGGTATTTATATTTATTCTCAAAGCAATCCCTATAATGGTCCTAATGGTCCAACTGTATCACTCAGTGTTGGTTTCAGGATACCATTCCTCAGTTGTGCAGTGAAACTTATGCATTTTCTGTAAGCAGTTGTACTTTCTGCACTGATAGCAGGCTATTTTACCTACACTGCCAATATTTGGGCCAAGATGCCAATAAAATTTGTGAACAGAATTTTGTAAAAGGTAGCTTGCAACCATGCAGTTGCCCAATTGTAAGTGAAATTATTACTGATTTATAATTTTGATCCATTGCACTAAGAATAAAAACATCATTTATTTTAAGAAAACACATTGTATTTCGGTAAACACTGTAAAATGTACCTTTTACTAAGAACTTAACAAAATATTGTAGTTCCCAGTCTTAATTTCTATTATTTGCAATTAATAACAGTTGCAGTAAAAACTTACAGGTAAGTTAGGTGTTATTTGAGTACGTTAGTTATATTTCACTGAAATCACTATTTTACAGCAGACTGCTAGTTTTGCCACTCAGTCAGGGTTTCTTTTATTTATTTATAACATCCAATGGACTCAGATAGTGAGGAATTTCATCACGAATATAGGGCTTTTCATCAAATCTACATGTGTACACTATATACAATCTTACAAGAGTTTAACAATTTATCAATACTGAGTAACTATAGTTCTGAATATTATTACAATAAATGTTACTCCTCTGAAGTTGTTATTCATTAACTGTTTAAAAGACTAGTTTCCTTGCCTTGCCCCTTCATCTACAAACATGATTTTATTTAATATTTCAAAAGTAAATTTGTGCTGTCAGTTGGGTATCTGATGTATCTATTTGAACAAGTCCCAAACATCTTAAAAGACAAGTGAAATTTACTGAAGAACGTAACATATTCGCGATATAACCAACAACTGTAGGCTTAGGTAAAAACATATGATAAATGAACGTATTCTGAAATAAATAGTATAACAAAATATAATTGAAAAACCACGAAAGGAATAGTTTATACTCTGCTATACATACTCTGATTTGAGAAAATGTCGAAGCTACATAACAACTCGATTCGATGTGTTGAAATACAGGCGAACCGAAACCCAGTAACAAAGAAAGGTTTCTTCCATATTTATTTATGAAAGCAAGTCAAGAAGAACGAAATAATGTTGACAGCACACACAATTCACGGAAAGTAACCACTCAGCAATAGTTTCTTCTCCCAAAATAATTCGCAAAAACACCGTTCCTTTATTAAAAAAATACACATACTAAAAAAAATGTAAACACAACAAGATCGAATAAAAAACCTACACCAGTGCTCCAAGCGGAAGCGCCCAACAAAACAGGTCCTCAAATGCGCTATTTAAACATCCCACCCCCCTGCTGTCATGCCCACAAGTGCATGTGAGCATAGGATATTGTTCTGTAACACTGTACACATTCTTTTCAATGGTGATGATCATTCTAACGTTATATTTCGAAACATGCCTGTGTTGGTTTTCGTTATGAATGTTTTTCAATTTGTAATTGAAGGTTAGGCCTGCTGTGTAGTGATTTCAGTAGTTGAATCGAGATATTTTATTAATTAAACTACCATTCAATCATTGAGAAAAATAATTGAATAATTATTTCAAAATAATCTCTTGTTTATTCGGCGAGTGAAATCATTTTTTGCATTTTTTTAACTTTGTTTGCTTTTTATCTAGAAAGTAAGCAGAACAGGAAGATAGAGGAGTCACAAGTATCTTAATATGTAATATGCTTGACAAGGTGTAATCTGAAACCAAGGGGGTGATGTTTTAGTTACCGACAAAGAATTTTTTTTTACATTTAACATTTGTATGACTCACAATAATATGATCATCCTTCATTTTGTAGATTGTCATATCATTTTATTATTTGTCTCGCAAGTGATCATAAAGCAACAGTTTTAGTAACTGTGAGTTCAACTGTCGAGAATGGATCATAGAAGGAATAGTAGAGAATCCTGGGTTTAGAAGTTATTCAAAAAATTGAAGCCCTGGTTCACACTTCCAACTAAAACATTCCTTTCATCTCAGACCATCCCAAAATTATAAAGTGAAGCTAAATTACACAATGTAAGTGCAGTTTCAATAACTTCCAACATGTGGATGGACAAAAATACCCTTTCATTTTCATCAGTCATTGCTCATGTAATTTTTTAGAATTATCTGTTATCAGGGTTCTTTGGACAAGACAGTTGGTAGAGTCACACACTTGTCAGAACATTGCATCTACTCTTGTTGAGGTAATGAACGAATGGAATGTTTACCAGAAGACTTGAGATATGTCTAAACCATAGTAACGACTGTACGTGTAGTTTAAAATGTAAATAGTAAGTATTATTTTAGTAAATAACATTGCCAATTGTTTTTTGTGTTGTTTTAACACCTGTCAATACATTTCAGTTCATTTCCAACTTATTTCAGTGTAGCTAATTCATTCAGAAGTTTTATTTCGATAGAATTATTATTTCACATTAATTTTAGTTTAAGTCATTCATTCACATTTTATTACAATATCATTTATGCATTTGTATTTTATCTTGGGCATGTTCTCTCTTGGCAACACAATAATTTTCTTTTTAATGAAATATTGTTTTGACTGATGCAAAATGTTTCGAGTAATGCGAAATGTCTCAAATGATTTACAAAATTTTTCCAAATATTCTAGAGCTCAGAATAATTTAATATCTCGAGACGTTTCATTATATTCAGTCAATCACCACTGCCGTCCCATTAAATGAAAGCACGTTGTAACGAGATCGTCACAGGTTTTAAAGTTTATTTATGTATAATGATATAACGAACTGAGAAAAACTTTGCTATTAAAGGAAGCATCAGAAGTTATTCTTGTTTTGTGTTAGATTAAGAAAATCTCTCACTCCCAGTTATTTGTAATAGATGTTAAATTATCTAAAAGCTATTTAAGATTGTTATGGAATTTCTGAAAACTCTCTTATAACTTTTCTTCTTTGAAAATACTGCAAATATTTTATGAATATGTTAATATTGTCAAAGTTTTGCATAATTGTTTATTTAAATATTTTCTTAATTTATTCTAAAAACGGATAAATAATTTTAATTTAAATTTGAAATACTTGTTTAAAATGTTTTACTACCATATGATTGTACATAGTATAATTATAGTTTAACTTACTAGGTATAGAGTAATTATCTGCTCCAGAGAGGTTTCTCCGAGCAGATTGCAGGTTTTATACCTCTTTTGTTGATTGGTTGCCAAGGCAACGGCTTCCAATTTGGAGAAGAACATAGATTATATGCTTTATCGTACAGAGCAGAGAGAGTTCCCTGAATTTTGCTAGGTGAAGCATGCGGCAGAATCGGCCCAGGAGAAAATGGAACATTTTCATTTCTGCCGTCAACCTAAGGTTAGGCTTGGGAACTCAATAGATAGAGGACAGTATGTCCATCAGTTTTAGGCCATTTTGAGAAGAGGCCCGTCATCAGTAAAATAATTAGGCTAATTTTTTAAGTGTCATGAAGACGACGAGACCTTCAGCCTACATTGTAAGGATGGCCATGTTGAATATGTTTGCCTGTAGCGTCCCCACGCTTACCCATCTTGTGTAAAAGGCCGACCATTCCAAATATTGACTTGGATATTCAAATCAAATTTTATTTGATACAATTTTTCGTCTATTAATTTTAAATGAGTTTGGTGTGCCTAATTTTTGCCAACGAGCTCAAACCCAGAGGTCCTGTGTCAGAATATCATGTAAACCGA
Source organism: Medauroidea extradentata (assembly GCA_003012365.1). Lineage (NCBI taxonomy): Eukaryota > Metazoa > Arthropoda > Insecta > Phasmatodea > Phasmatidae > Medauroidea > Medauroidea extradentata. The sequence continues at coordinate 34,642 of PNEQ01062371.1, read as the reverse complement.
CTGAGCAAACATACATACTTGAACTTAAATTTAAATTTTATCCCTAGCCGAGGAATTTTAATAGAACCTAGTATCAACTTTAACCAAACTGAATATATTTTCTACTTTATAGTAAATTGTATCTAAACTATGTGTTTAACCTAGGGTGAGAGATTTTAGAATGACAATTTTTTTTATTTATCTTTATTTTCTTCAATAAACTGCTCTATTCAATTGAGATGTGGTGCCTATGTTTTAATGACGAACCTACAAGAATCTACATTGTGGTAAGAAAAGGTATCTCATGCCAATAGAAATTATCTTACAAATTAATCCCTTCTCAACTCACCTTAGTCACCTACACACAGAAAGTCACACAGACATCATCACCACTAATAATATTAGAACATCTTGAGTAATGAGTGACCACGTTAAGAAAATAGGTTTGTCGGCATCGTAGTGAAGAAAATTTTAACAAAACTTACAAATGCAAAATTTAAACTAATGGAGGTTAGAGATGCAAAGATGCATAGTAAGCATACTGCAACCGAATCTATACACAGGTATAGGTATATAAATATGATAATAGATAGTAAAAAATAGCATTTTTGCTATTGAAAGTTTTACTGTTACAGTTATTGATTTGTTTCTAAAGTACTTTTAAAGGTTTAATTATGTAAATCTGTAAAGCACATGTGCAATACAAAAAATTACCAATAGATTTTTTAGAAAAACAGATTTCCTGTTTGTTTGTCGTGAGTCATTCTGCTTTTTAGTTCAATCCTGGTTAGATTTTCATCGGAGAGCTCGATTTTCGGTTTTTATTCAGGTTCCTGTTAATACGTAAACAGAAATTGTAGATGAATTTTTATGTTTTTACTGTATGTTAATATATGGGTGCGGTTAATCACACTTTCCAAAGACACTTTAAAATAAAGCCTATAATTTAGTTATAAAAGGTATAGGTAATCAGGTTGTTTGACTTCACGTAGGATCAGGGGCGTCATTTGGGGCTACAGGGGGGGGGGCAAATGCCCCCCCCCTCCCCCGGATTTGGAATTTTTGTATATAAATATATTTTTTGTATTTTTAAATGTAATTAATGCTCACTTAACGACATAAAACTGAAGTTTTATTATTAAAGTATCTAATTTATACATGCTTAATTAATAAAAAAGATGCAACAAGGTCACTGTCATCAGAAAACAAAATCTTGCCCCCCCCCCCTCTCCTGGAAAAACCTGAAATGACGCCCCTGCGTAAGATAGAATCGTACTTGATACAAGTCAAGACCATATTAAAATATGGAAAACATCAAAACATTTAAAGGGTTGCTGGAATGCCTAAATAACATAGCCAAAGACCACAAATTAATGAAACTCATTTTATTCTTCTACCACCAATCCAGAGGGTTATTCTTTCTTGAAATTGGAGGCTCTGACGCATAATTGTACATCTCATCATGAAGTGCAACTGCTGGAATTATGGTGACATTTCCGTCAAGGCAATACGGGTTCGATTTACGGCGGGGTCGGTCTCCACATTTTCGCATGTGGGAATCGTGCAGAACAATGCCATTGGTCAGCGGGTTTTCTCTGGGATCTCCCGTTTCCCTGACCCTTCATTCTGGTGCTGCTCCATACTCGCCAGTGTTTTATTTAATACCTGTTCAAAGTGTTTTCAATATTAAATGTCAGGTTTCAAGTTCCCTTAGTGTATCTATTGTACTTTGTAATGAGATTTCACTGCATTAGTGCAGCTGCTTAGCTGAGCAAACTAGATTAATTGTGCACTTTATGAGAAAAGCATGAAGTTTGGACAGTAGTTATTTAAGACCATAATGTTTGAATTAAGATGTGGAGTGAAGTCTGATTTGACCTGTGAAGTCTGTGAGATGTGTAATATGGCTGTCACTACAATAGTAACATATGTTTAACTTACAAAGCAAACAGTACGTATCGGCATTGCTAAAATGTTGTATGGCTGCCTATTCTTTCAGTAACACTTTACAGTTGATTATAAGAGTCATTTGTGATTTTTTTTACTTCATAAACGACCATCCATCCTTATACATATAATTAATTACCCAACTGAAGTCACTTATCACCACACGGCCAAAACTACTGGATCTAGAAGCATGAAACTTTAAGGGAGACTTCTTCTAAAGGTGTAGGCACCCATTAAGTATTGATTCTTAGAAATTCAAAATTAAGGGGATGAAAAGGGGTGGAATGTATTTTCGCAAGAACATCAAAATCTCATTAACCTGGCAAGCTGTTGACATACTCTTTGTTTTAAAAATTTTTGTAAACAAACGCCTGAAACAGATATTAGTTTTTTTTTTTTTTATTCGAAAACCAAGGAAGTGTGAATATGTAAAATGTATTTTTGATATATTCTCGACAGTTCAGAAACCAGATTAGTTATCAATATGATCTTTGCTTACAATTCTTCTATTGTATAGTACATAATAGTAATATTCTTCAATTTTATGTCTACCTTTTTGATTAGAAGAGGCTGATTGATTCAGCAGGATGTCGAAGCAATATATTCTGGTGGACCCTATGGAAACTTCTTTCAAACTATAAAAGCCATCTCCAAATACCAATTGGGAAATTTGCGCCCTTTGCCAAGTAGTGGCAAATGAATGATTGCAGTGTCCGCTCAAATATACTAAGCACCCCGTTGGTAGTGGTTGTACATCCTTGGATGATGGCGTCCTCCAGTTCGTGACCCTCCAGCATATACCAATGGACTAGAACGTGGAACTACTGGATCTTAGGGATGGCATAGAATCCATTTTGAAGGCACACCAGGCTCAGTGACACAAGAAATGTCATTTGGAATTCACAACAGAAAAGCTTTTGAGGAACAAAGTCGAACGGAATTGTTAATGACAAGTCTATCAAGTACATCCGATGTGCGTACACAATCTGCTTACAAGCATTTGCATTCTACTCAGCCTACTTGTTTTTTCTGCAATGAACCTGCTGACACTTCAGATTAACGTGGAGCATCAACATACAAAATAGATACAAATGTGCATAGGTGTGCCGTTGAACTAAAGGACACTACTTTGTTGGCCAAGCTGTCAGCAGGTGACATGATGGCAGTTCAGGCAAAGTACTGTCTACATTGTCTGTGTTCACTATATAACAAAGCTAGGCTGGATGTATCTAAAAATATTGATAACAATGACACTTGTTTTTATGGCATAGCTTTTGCTGAGTGAAATGCATTCTTGGAAGATATGTACAGTGATAAAATAGTGCTCCTGTTTTTAAACTCGCTCACATTGCTCATATGTACTAGGTCAGATTGCAGCAACTAGGTTTGCCAAGAGAAACACATTCACATAACCAGACTGAAAAAAGACTGTTTTTGCACTTCCTGATTTGAGGGCCTGTACACAGGAATAGATGTGTTGCTTACTTTTGAGAAGCACATTGGACCAGCGGTAAAAATAGTTTGCTCTCATGATAATGACATCATGAATTCAATGCGAGCAGTAAAGGTACTGCGGAAAGAGATTTTTAAGTCAAGCTATAATTTTGATGGATCGTTGAAGGAAAAGTGCCAGACGAAGGCTGTGCCACCATCACTTTTGGTCTTGTCAGTAAAATGCAGTGTGTTCACTAAAATTGCATTATGAAATGTTTACAACAGCAGCAGTTGATAACACTGACCACAATCCCACTTCTGCAACAGCACACGAGTCCTTCCATAGTACTGGAATTTCGTTAATGCAGCACCACCATTTTAGAATAAGTCGTGACGCGATCCTGAGCGGACGTGCGCGGGGCTACGGCCCAAAGAATGTTATGAAGTGAAGTTCCGGAATTGAAATTTAACATGCACGGGTAGCACCGCAGTCTCCGTTCTTTATCCTTTCTTTCGGACAAGTTTTAACTCTACAAAATTAATTTCTGCCCGTGCATGTAGGCCGCTAGGTGCAGAGAGCCAGGATGGCTACTTATTCTTCTTCGCCGCGTTTGTATATTGCACCGTGTGCTAAATTTTCTGACTTTGTTTCGATTTACTATCTGATATAGTCTCGCTGCATTTCTGCTTGTCATTTTCTGTGAACCAGATCCACCGTCGTAAGACGAACAGTTTATTTTGTGCCTATGTAAAATGAAAAAATCTAATAAACCAACAGTCTCGGATCATAGTGGATTATATCATTTCTTGACTAACTGCTCTAAATTTGCTAATTTCTAAAAACAATTCTAAATTTGGTCTACAAGGCGATGTAACCTACAAATGTACTGCCAGTAAATTCCGGAGTACTTGACTACAGATAGTGCACTGGTCTAGGTGGACTGGTGTGCTACAATCTGTCGGCCCAAGTGGGGCTCGGGTACTTGTACGAGACGGAAATGTTACAATTTGTCCGCCCAACATGTGTAACATTACAATGTTATTGCTGGAACAATTTGTTGTGCTAATGTATGACAGAACCAGTGAAATCATGGAGGTTGATGCTACCAGGAAACAACTCTTCACTCAGAGATCCAGAACTATTCCTACCCAGGCAGCACTCAAGCAGTACATCAAACGCACTTGCTACTAGACCAATTGTTGAAATCAGGCATTATTCCTGAATCCAGATATGCCACAGCCTTCTGACTGGAGATGGACGAAGGAGCCAATAGGATGACAGCCTCTTTGAACTACTCTCCCCAAGGCATCTGATTCGTGCCATGAACTGATCCACTGTGGCTGTAAGAAAGGGTGTACTGGATACTGTAAATGTGCCAATGCTGCTCTTAAATGCACTTTGCTGTGCTTATGATCTGGAGATTGTTGATTTTGTTAATTATGTGTGTTATGTGCTATGGACTTTAATTTTTACATATATTTTACATGCTCACTAGTAAATGAGGCATCCTTGTTATTCGTACCTATGTTGCTTTTGACCTTAACCGTAAACTAATTGCCATTCTCTAATCTTCAATATCTTCTTTCAGTGTCACTAATAAATATTATCCCCACATTTATTTGTAAATAAATTATGTTTATTTTATGCTGTTCTACACTTTGTTCTTAACTTATTAATATTTGTACATGAGATACAGTGAAATGACAGCCATTTTGAATTTGACTTCTCACAGAATACAGGCATCAAATCCAACATCCCTCCACATCTAAATTCATATACTAGAGTTTAGTCTAGAAATGTCATGCTTTTCTCATGAAGTGCACAAACAGTCACCTTAACAGTTACATTATATTGAATATTTTTGGGCATTGGCCTAAAACAAAATTTTTAAGGCAGTCAGAACATTTTAACTTTATCAGGTCTACCTACTGTGACGTGCCTCCGCTTCACGTTCTGAATGACATCACCACTTGTCGAACGTTAAGGTTAGGTAAATATCATAACTCCAGATAGCTTAGTGGTTATTAAGTGGAAGCGTAAACTTTCACTCTGTAAGTCTCTCTCGTTACCACAAGGGTTGGTTTCATGAAGAAAAATGCACGTAATCTGGCAACTATCAATTTATTTTAAGAAATCATAAAATTATTACTTGTTTTTTATATCAGTGGGTACAAAAAGGCATCTCGGTACCAACCACAAATGAAAAACAAAACAATTACTCTCAAAGTTCGTGAGATGGTGTTTGATCAGCACCATGTCCAACATTTCGAAGCTTACGTGTAACATACGCTGAATGCTATCTTAGTATAATTGCTGAGCTCAAATCTATAACTCGCTACTTTAATCCTGCTTGCACTCATAGTTTTCACCCAACTGGATACTAAGGGCGCTCTCGCCTCAATCTCACGCCCAGATTCTCAGGGCTTTTCACGCCCAAATGCTCAGTGGGGCTCGCTCCCGACGACAACTGGTGAGCGAGGCTCGCGCCCCATGACTACTGGTCACTACGGCAAAGGACATGGGAGTTAAAAGCACGCCTCGACAGAGTGATACAATGAACAACAAACAAATATACTTTACAATCGTACAAAATGGGTTATAACTATTATATTTACAAATTTTATAATAAAATAACACACAAAATTAACCTAAAACTATTAATTGGGGGAAAAAATGCAAATGGGAGGGACTATTTTTATGGCTGCAGTACCGTATGCAGACAAAGGTAAAAGTTGACCAATGTGCGTCAATCACTTGCATCACGGAGAAATTCCATGAAACCGATGATCTGACCAACATTTCGGTGCCAGAAATCCTACAGCCTGGAAAAGCTTGCAACACAAGAAGTTACTCACTTCACCAGGAAAATTTAATGAACTACTAAAAACTGCCAAAACTCATAAAATAAGAAAAACACAAGAAAAAGTTATATCAACAAAATTAATTTAATTATACTGTGTTCAGTTTGAAACCAAACAAGCCAGGAAAATAATCAAAAGACTATACTTTAAAAATCCCGACTGTATTTTATATTTAAATTTTGAAAACTGAATTTAATTTACTCATGTCCCCAATTACTGAGTTATTGAATCCTATTGTATCATCCCAAACACTTTATGAAGCAATACTGAATAAGGTACGTAGCCCGTAGTTAAATATTTAAATTGAAATAAAAATATATTTTTTAAACAAATTTAAATAAGGTAGGAGAAAGTGGCTGATCACAAGTGAGAATCTTAAACCACTGCTTCGCTAAAAGAATTTTGCACTACTTTGTCTTGGTGCCTTAAGTGCCTATGTGCAGTTCTGCTTCGTGGTCAGTGGTTGGATATTTCAACTCTCACGAGCCTTGAGATTTTACTGGCAAATCACAGCAACTTTATTGTAGTTGGCTCTGTCAAATGAGATACGGCTCTTCACATAGACATGCTGCCAATAACTTGAAGCTGAACTGTGTGTGTGTACATAAGGCACTCAAACAACTGGAACAAAATTCTTTTCATGAAAAACAAGGGTCCCTAACAATTGCCAATCAGTTGTTGCATTTCAGTTGGTGGTGGTGTTGTTACTGCACCACGTTGTTGCGACAAATATTACATGTTAGTCCTCCTCGACCAACATATACAGAGATGTTGAAGGTGGACAGAGGTCTCCTGACCCATTGTAGTTGGTTCCTCAAATCTTCTGCTGCGTCATTGTCAATTATATTACACTGTCACTTAATTTGAAAAGCTAACCCGGTTCGCTATTTACTTGATTTAAAAAAATTAAAGTTTGAATTCCGAAAAAGTTTCCCTTATACAGTATTTAAATTTCATTTACATAATGAGGTACAGACTTTTAAATATCACAGTGAACCCAGTTTATTGGAAACAGTCAGTATGGAAACACAGCACAAGTTCACAAGGATTTTCAGTTAAAAAAAAAAAAGCTTCACATCCTGCGTTAAATTTTGAGAAGACAAATTTGCACATGATGGCCTACGTATACAAATGGAAAATAAATTTAGTGAGTCCAGATATTGTTCCAATAAGATTTTACGGAATATGAGGCCCAGGTGCTGCCCGTACGCGTTACATTGCCACTCTCAATATTACTTCATCACAAAATTGGGCTACAGTCCCTCAACACAATCATCCACATCTGTGTCTTCTTTTAATGTAAATCATAGTTGAGGCAAAACTTTGTAGAAGTGGTCCACTCACGTCATCACATGTCACACGTAACACTCTCATAGACTGTCTCAAGGCCGCGCTAACATCACTTGATTTGAATATCACTCGCCCCTTATAGAACATAATGGAAAATACTGCGCAATAACACAAAGCGATGCCAAAATATACTGAATAAACCCAGAACATAGAAGATAAACAAAGCTAGCGATACTTCAGCACAAGGCCAACCAGCCATAATACAGTATTAATTATTACACCGTAACTGACTTCTAGATTTCTCTGGATTTCTTTAACATATGACCACGTTTTTTTACCTTTCATTTCCAAAATTGAGTTCAATAAAAGAAAATATTTAGCTAAAATTTTACTAGAATACATGGGAGTTGCAACAAATATCTTAACCTAACTTCCATTACAAAATACAAAATAAAACTATCATCTGGTAATTTCACAAATGTTACATTTTGCTTTGCAAGTGAAAATCTTAACTAAACTGATTTTCTGAAACACATTGCAAATCTTTCTGCAGAAGCACGGGATTCCATAATAATTTTGCCAAGATACTTGTTTAACTGATGAATAATGGGATCATTACACTAAGGGTTGGGAATTTCTCAGAACATATCTGCTTAGTTGCTATAGCTCAAGTTCTTACGTTTTCACTAAGCATTCTGTGAGTTTCTATTTATCTTCAGTCAAATCAAGACGTTTTAGTTTTGAAGCGGCTAATTCTGCTGGAAAAGCTCAAGTAAGGGAGTGCAGTTGTTTCAGCGTATAATGTTGTGTATTCCATCATGTCGGAACCATTTGTGCAAGCTCGAGACAGCTTGTCCCGTCTCCCTTTTGTTGTGTTATTATTTAGGTTTGATTATAGTGTTGTACAATATTTGTCTGCTACAACAGTTATAATATATAATCTTAAAATGGGTGCTGGCAAGGAGACTGGACACAAAATAGGCTGTTGTCTATGTCTGCTCATGTAGAGCTAACATTACAGAATAAATAAATTCCCAGAGGAAAAGCTGTTAAATAAAACATTAATATGAGGCAGAGTGAAAGTAATGATTTATTATATAAAATATTGGGCTGTTTAAATAGACAAGAAACATTTAATTATAAAATACGCATTTTAAAAGTTAATCATTTGGTATAGTCTACTGGGCCATGCAAACCCTTTTAAATATTAAACTTTCCTAGGGGTCCTCTTGACATTCAAATTTTTACTAACTTGTAAACATTAGTAAATAAAGAAATTAATTATTCTAGTATAGGATCCCGCCATAAAACGACCTTCACAGAGCTGGTTAATATATGGAAAGTATTTAAAAGTCAATTTAATATGTCAACAAATGGATTGTCTAAAAAATTTCAGTCCAGAATATGATTAAAAAAAAATATTTTTTAAAATTGTTAATTAAACATGTTACTGGTTTGGTTAATAGACAAATTCCGTACCAATCGAGAGTAGGAAGCCCATAGAATATGCAAACATTAGGTTGACTGTTTTATTCCCGTCACAACTGTTGTGTAGGCAGGTATAAACAGGTAAATTGATACTAGTAACTTGCACCGGTCTGGTTAATGGATTAAAATTAAATGAAAATAAAGATTATTTCATTACGAACACTGTGGTATAGGGTTGTCTGCGAAAAATCAGTCCTGAATTCTGGTTGTCGTATTTTAAAAAGTGAAATATTGCAGCGAGTGAATATGTGCAACTGAGAGTTCCCAACGAACCATCCCATGCGATAGAAGAGGATACAACAACATAGCTGCTGTGTGAAGTTCGTCCATTGAAAGAAAGAAAGTGCGCATGCTATTTGTACTTCAAAATGAAAAGGATAGCGATAGACTCGTACATGCTGTACATCATTTTTGAGTAGCTTAGTATTAAAATAGAAAACATTATGAAAATAGGGGGATGCATTTTTATTTTTTTTATAAATTAATTATTTATGTGTTTATATACTTTATGTGACATTAAAGTATATACGTATACATCTTTAGTAAATAAAAAGGTTACAGTAATCCCTATATAATACTAATCTTGCAAATTTTATTTATATTATAAGACAAATTAAAAACCACAATAAAAAATCTTCTTTTGATTGTAATAAAATATAAATAGAAAAGTTTTTTAATTTTTTCAGGTTATTCAGGTTCCGAGTCATTGGACATAACTGTGAACTCCAACTTCTGAACATTCTTCATCATCGCTTTCTGTTTCAGTTGTTTCGACAATGTCTTCTATCCTTAAAGGTATATGATCCCCAATGAATCCTAATGGTTTTAAATATTCATCTAATAACCAGCCACAGTTCTCAGGCTGAAGTTGTACTCATAATGGATCCGTTGCATTGAGCCACATAAAATTTACGAAAATAGTTCGTAAAATTTTTTGAGTCAGTGATATCCAGCATGGTGGTATAGAATTGGAGTCAAAGCCTTTTATTTTTTTTAAAAACTGCTCGCTGTCTTTTTTAGCAGAGTAATTTTTCATAAAAATGTGATAACTCGCAACATTCACATTGGTGCAGTTCTTGATGCCATACATACTAGCAGTAAATTCTTGAACTGTCTTCATTTTTTCGTCAATGAAAATATCAGCTTCATCTGTTAATGATGCAAAAACTGTTTGATATTTTTCATTTTTAAAAATATCTGAAAAGGTTTTACTTTTCCTTTATTATAAAATGTTGCAGTGTAATCACAACCTGTAAACGCATGGAAGGCGGGAATACTTTGGCATAGTTTGATTCCTGACTTCAACGCTACATCGGTGCAATTAATGCAATCAACAGGTTGGTAATTAGTCTTGTTTGTTGCTGTACTGGCAAGCCAAATTCCTGATTCAATAATTTTGTGCATATTTCCTAACAAAATAATTAAAAGATCAGTATCAGAGGCTTTAATTAAATTACTTGAGCCTGGTTCCGCTTTGGAAGCATGAAAAATAATCCTTGTATCTGCCTCTTCGTGATGACACTCATAATTAATTTCTTCAGTTTTTTATGGAATTTTCCTGAACTTGATAAAAGTAGCACTGATGGTTGATTTTTTTTTTTTTTTTTTTTTTTTTTTTTTTTTTTTTTTTTTTTTTTTTTTTTTTTT
>PNEQ01062371.1:0-23895 GCA_003012365.1 Medauroidea extradentata | reverse complement strand
TCGGCTTCACATGCTTACCATTGAAATGCACGGCAGATGCCACTCCATAGACTAATACCTCCATGCTTCTATCGCATGGGATGGTTCGTTGGGACCTCTCAGTCGCACATATTCACTCGCTGCAATATTTCACTTTTTAAAATTCGACAACCAGAATTCAGGACTGATTTTTCGGAGATAACCCTATACCACAGTGTTCGTAATGAAATAATCTTTATTTTCATTTAATTTTAATCCATTAACCAGACCGGTGCAAGTTACCAGTATCAATTTACCTGTTTATACCTGCCTACACAACAGTTGTGACGGAAATAAAACAGTCAACCTAACGTTTGCATATTCTATGGGCTTCCTACTCTCGATTGGTACGGAATGTGTCTATTAACCAAACCAGTGACATGTTTAATTAACAATTTAAAAAAATGTTTTAATCAAATTCTGGACTGAAATTTTTTAGACAACCCATTTGCAATGTGTTTTTTGACATATTAAATTGAATATAAAATACTTTTCATTCATTAACCAGCTCTGTGAATTTTATATTGTTATCTTGGACTATTTATTTTGTTGTATAAAGTCAAAAGTATAAAAGTCCTGGATGATCAAACGTGATACGTAACACAATATTAAAGTTTATGTGGCTACCAGTGGCGTCTCGTCAGGGTAATCAAGGCAAGCAGTGCTTGCCCAGGCAGCTTCCTGACAATTCTCTGATTATAATAAATATTTATTTGCAGACTTGTCTCTACTAGGAGCTAACTATGACTCTTGCAGATAGATGTATCTTTTACGAATTCTGCTCGGATTACAATACTGTCAATTAGAAGATAACTCGTAAACAACCAAAGCAAGCTGTTTACACTCTACAAGCGTTATTGGAAGCTCTTTTAGAGTTGCCGCTATAGTATTCGGGTGAATGAAGGGGTTGGAGGGGTGGCCGGGTGGACGGAACACGAGAGAGGATTGGCTAAGTGACGCTGTGTTAGAAGCTACGATTACAGTGCTTTCTATCCGAAGTGATACGAATATAGCCGAACCTAGCAGAATTGCCACTTTAGTGGTTTTGTTACCAGTTACTGTGATTTCAGATAATGCATTATCGGTCAAGTTTTGTAACATATGCGTTCATAAACAAGCAGGCGAAGACTGTTTAAACTGACAGTAGTAAATTGGAAATGTTCTTTTCTATTGATAAGATAGGTCTCCGGTGGTTATTCAAGTGCCATTAGTGGTTTTCTGTAGACTTCAGTTGGCAACACTGGTCACCGGCAGTTGGTTTTACAATTTACACGAATCCAATGTGTTGGTTAGTTCCCGCGCTGCACGGTATTACTGCGAAGGGAACATAATAGTTTTTTTAGTTAATTTTGTTGTTGCGCTATCTAAACTTGGGATTTCAAATGGTCTTGCGAGACTAAAATCCAAGATACATAAATGAATGAAACGAAAACATGGATGCAAGTGTTGTGTGTGTGGATTACGTGCTAACCCTTTCTCCAGCAGTGTTTTTACTTTTCAGCAAAGGTGTGACCTCATCAGAGAAGGTAGGCCAACATTTGAAATTTGCATAATTCAGCATGTTTGTAATCTTATTCAATGTTTCTATTTATTTGGATTTTTTGTAAATGTTGCATAATTAACTTCGATAATAGTGTTTTGTACTCAGTTCTCATAAACATATCTTCTATCCTTGTCAGATTGATTGTTGACTGTAATTTTTTTGTAGTCTACTTTTACAATGAAACATTTTGGAAACTCCGGTGTGGAAGCCTAAACAATACTACAACTAACTTTATGCAATTTTGCAAAGTTAGTATTACTGAGGCTTTATTGGCAATTAGGATTCCAAAGCTTTTCTTTGGAAAAATATAAAAATCGTTCTACAGTGCTGATGGCAGTATTTTGAACGAAGGCTTTAAGAGAGTGTTGATTATTAATAACAGTGCGCATGCTGTAACTACAGCCAATGGCATCGAACATCTGCCACATCACCAGCCGTGATTCCCCAACGCGCAGGGTTTGTCGTTTCAGTTTTTTACTGGGGGGAGGGGGATATTTTTTTGGCGACAGTGACCTTGTTGCATCTTTTTTATTAATTAAGCATGTATAAATTAGAAACTTTAATAATAAAACTTCGGTTTTATGTACTTACGTTTTTTATGTAAATAACTTTATATATCTTTCTAAATCCAGGAGGGGACATTTGCCTCTCCCCCCCTAAATGACGCCACTGCCAACGCGGCATTCTGTTGATAGTAACATGACAATCTGACCCACCCCCTGGCTGGCTCCTTGGTTTATCATAAGGTATCAGATATTCCGTCATATTGCCTTCACGCATCCTGATAAAGAATCATTGACGGGAACCCTGGTGCTTTAACAGCCGCCATACAAGCCGTTACGATTTCCGTTAGGTCAGTTGCTAAACTGGCTGCCACGCTTGCTGCCATTGAATATGCTTTTTAGTCGGTTTTATTATTTATCTCTTCGGTTAAAATATTTCAAGTTTTAAGCGCGCCCCCCCCCCCCCACCAATTCTACACATTTAAATGCTAAAATCTTGGTAGTTGCAAATATGATTAGTAGCTTGCCTTTCAAATTAGGTCACGCATTGCCACTGGTGGCTACGTAGAACTTAGCTAAACGCAGAACGTAGCGATGAGTAAATGTCCAAAGGCACGACATGATGAAAGTAAACAGCATTACTGGAAGTTAAAGCATTATTGCAGTAATAGTTGAAAGTGGAATTCTCGAAACGGTTTAACTTTAAATTTGGATACTTGAAATTTGACAGTAAAATTCTTGAAATTTAACTACTTGAACCCTCCACTGTAACAAATAAAAAGGGAAGTGGAGAATTAACTTTAGTTTTTAACTAAACAAAACAGGGCGTAACAAGCGCGGACGCGGTGGGATGACTTACCAAAGGGAGAGTAGTCTCGATGCCTTGCTTCTTGAAGTACACAAAAAATAATTAAATTTTGTCACAAATGCCTCAAAATTCACTCATAAAAATACAAAAGTGAACTATGCTACATGACTTTTAAAGTAATAATAAAACATCTTGGGCATTAAGTCCCGAAGACTAACATCTCCCTAAAACCAGGAGGAATCGTAAAGTACTGTGATGGGCGAACTTACCTATCTAATCCCCATGTTTGCTCAGACTAGCTGAACATGAAGATTCTCTCATATCAAGGTAATTCATGTCAGTGAGTTCGCAAGACATAAATAAATCAGCAGACCATTATACACTTGTTTTATTTGTCGATTATTCCACTCACATTCCCGGCATCTCAAACCAAATATCTGCCTCGCTCGCTGTTACTCTCTCACTCCACAGCTGTACTAAAAAACAAACACTCAAAATAAACTTCTTATAGTATAAAAGAAAATAACATAATAAATTACAGATGTGTGAAAATTACAGTGTCATCTTTAAATGTTCAAAAATATTATTTAAATTTATGCAGTTAAATTCATTATTTAAATATCCAGGTTTGCACTTAACAATTTGTTCCTATGAATGTAACCTGGCACCAGTTTAAGTTTGTCTCTATTCGTAAAAACGTCCCAAGCATTTGTTGAACAGTACAAACATATTACACTTTACAAATATTTGAACTTTCTTTCAAAGAAACAATACAATAATTGTAGTATGAAAATATTAACACTACAATAAATATCAATAGGCATTCTTGCAGTATAGGTCTATACTTTGCAGTTTCCTAAATTAATTTAAGTATACTACACGTCAGACAAACACTACCAGATATTAAATAGCTAGACTTTAATGACAAAGAAAGACCAGATAGCACACCTACTACCTTGCCCTAACAATGCTAACATTATATACAGGACAAACTTTCTGTGGGTGCTGTCAATGCACCTCATAACACCCCAAAGAAAACTTTTGAAAGTTGAGAGTTGTTTTCTTTCTTACAGGCACGCAACATATTAAGTTGAACACACAGGAATGCAATAAAAGTATACCTCATAGAAGAAAACACTTGGTATGAAAAAGATACATCTAATCAAAAAATGTAAATCATGAGTATTCTAACTTACATTAACTAAGTTTACTCAATATTAAAGAGGAACTATTACACCAGACCCCGGATTTTACTAACCCTGGATTTGACGAAGGTAGCGATTCTACGAATACAATCTCAGGAACCCCCAAAAAATAACAAAATTCTGTGACAAAAAATAATTTTAAGGAATTACATAGATAATAAATAAAACATATATTATCTAATACACGGCATTAAAATATGAATTGTAGAGTTGCAGTTATTACTAAGTATATCACAATATTAAAAATAAAACAAAAGTAGTGAAAATCCGTTAAAAAATGTGGCAGTGACCGTTTGAAAACCGCGCTGTGGCAGCGCCGCCACCTGTGCCAAACCGGTCGGCCTGTCTCCATCAACTACGATGTATTAGGATCTATATTGAAGTCGTACTATAGCCGCAAAGTTCCTGCGCATGCGCATGTGCTCATTTAACTATAGTACAGCCTCCTTCTAGGCTGTTTCACGAGGTCTTATATCTCTCTTGCCTTGCACCGATTGTGTTTTTTTTTACACGAACCCTATAAATAATAGCATGAAATTATTTTTTTCTTTATTGGGTTAACACCATACATACTTAAAACAAATAACTTGGCACATAATTTGCTTAAACAATTCATTACTGTGTGTCGTAAAACGTGCATTTCACAAGTGAGCACGATAATAGCGCTACCTATTTACTACGTGTAGAAACATTTGTCTCCGGGTATGTCGAACTTGTAAAATAAATAGACTTTCGTGTATTACGTAATCTCGGAACTCCTAATATATTTTAACGCATATACTGGCTGTGAAAGTGATTATTTTCAACCACTTGTTCATATAATTCTTGATGATTTTAGGTAAGAACGTCACAAAATGACGTTTTTGGAACATTGAACGTCCGAATATGCTACGGTGCCACTGTCTATCCGCTATCTTGTGAACGTTCATACAATTGCGCTATCTGTCCGCTCTGCACACTACTTATATCTACATTCTCGTGTACAATTCATCAAAAACGTTGAGGGATTGTTTTGGCGTTAAGTTATATAAAACTGCGCAATGAATAAATACGTCTGCTTTTCCCTTCTTTCTTTGTGAATAATTTAGAAGGGCATTGTGCTAGTAACGAATGCCTACTTTTTTTCCCCATTAAACGCTACGCAAATCGGGCTATTCACTTGCGAGAAGGCACTCGGCAGCTCGGTTTTCTCATTTTTTTAGGACAAGGGTCTGTCATATCTATTGTTTAGCGGTGTTCTTTTAATAGTAAGACGTCTGCCTATTGTAATAAATTTATATTTCAACTATCACTTGCGTTATTTTTTCGTTAAATGCTACGAAAGTCTGACTATTTGCTCGAGAGAAGACACTCAGAATCTTGAGTTTTGTCATTTTTTGGGACAAGGGTCGTTAATATCTACCGCTCAACAGTGTGACGTGTGGCTACTGATATCAATTTATGTTAACATTATTTCATTGACTAATTTCCTGCAAAACGCTACGGGAGTCGGGGCCCAACTGGAGACATTTTGCAGAAAATTTTACGTTAAGTAGGGGGGGGGTGGCAAAATATGCCGTTACCAATTTTACGAATGCGATGAGAGGAACCGTGAGTATTCGTAAAATGGGGGTCTAGTGTATGTAGCTGTATTTCCTTTTGATTCTACACTGCAATGAACCATGGGTCACAAGTGAGAATAACAGTTATGCAATAATCTTAGTAGAGCCCCGTTTTAACGAACTTTGGAATAACGACAACAGAGATTTAACGAAAGGATTTTCAGGAACCTTCAAAACGTAACAAAAAAATATATTAAATAACTAACTGACATTGATAAATTGGAATATTAATTGTAATTCAAGTCCTTTAAAAATACTAGCACCGCCCCAGTATATTCTTATTTCTCAGTAGAAAAGCTTAAACCATCCGTCAAGAAACAAAAAAAAATTCCTTAAAATTCGTTGAAAACTCTAGCCGCAGGAATGATTTTGAGATACGCACGCGCGGGCGCAGCTGAGCGAGCGCCGCTGTGTTGCATAACAAGCGCCTTAGAGCATAAGTGTGCGCCTAGATCCTCATCCTGGCGGCTAGCGAGTGAACGAGCATCTAGGTACCCAGTCTCCACAGCACGGTGGTGGACAGCACAAGAACCAGTTCACAGATGGTGCTTCACGTCTCCGTTAGAATGCGCTGCACGGCAGAGTGCTCTCTTGACTAATTCTATCACTGATAGAATGCAGTGGTGTGCAGCGTGATTATTCACACCCGCGTCCCATGATAAAACAAGCAAGTTTACAAGAAAATACATAATGTAATTTACGCAGACTTTTTACAACGAATTTACTACCGTAAACGTAAATAATTTGTTTCTCCGATTCTGAAAAAACATTCGAGTGCAAAGTACTTGTATCTAGCAAACCAACGAGTTTGTTTCACAAGCGTGGATGCATACAAGCTATAATGGCCACCGCCGCGCGTATTTAATTATTATTTTACCATTTACCACTTTTAATCCAGTTTTCCTTGCAGTTTTATTTTTTTTACAATTTTTCGTGGGAATTTCCTTAATTTTGTTGGTGGAGCGGGTGGGAGATAGACGAAAAGATTGACGGCTCGGCTGTGTTAGTCATCACGTCTCACTTGTTGATGGCGCATGCAAGGATGGCTTAACTCACCGTGCGCACACTTGCCGAGCATTGCACTGAAAGTTTTTGAAGTTTTTTCGCCGATTTTTCTTCTTTTAACTGTTATGGCTTACCTTTTGACTGTAAATGTATTTTGTTATTGTTTTGGGCCAATATATATTTTTTTAAATTACCTTAAATTTTGACAATACATGCTCGTGGATTTAACCATTTTTTTAGTTTGGGGGAGAAGGTGAAGTCGGTTTTTAACAAAACCTCGATTTAGAGTAAACATTTTCGGGTCCCATGGCATTTCGTTAACTCGGGGTTCTACGTAGTAAAGATATTAACCCCTTCAGTGTCAGGTTTTTTTCTTACTGTGTTTTAATATTTTTAGCAAAGTTTTTAAACAAATTAAACATAAATATATGTTTCAGCCAATAAAAATTGTCTCAAAAGTAAAAAAAAAAAAAAAACTAATTATTTTTTTTTATTTTATTTTTTTTTTTATTTTTTTGTTTCCTATTTTTTGCTGATATACAGCTTGAGATAACTCGGGCAAATGTCATAAGTGGTTAAAAAAAACCAACAAGTGAGATGAATAAGTTCCAGCAATATTCAGTCTTTCTTCCCTAAGAATCGGTACCTACAGTAGTTTACTTAAGAATGACACCAATCACTTCAACTTAAATTCATATAATATATCTTAAATCAGTCTCAGTTTGTCTTTGACCCAAATAGCACTCAACTGAAATTGGTATAAATTTCTTACAGTAATTCACAGACCTATTTATCCATCAAACATTTAGTGAGAGACACGAAACGGCCATATAAGTCACATTATAATCACAGGTAAAACATACACAGATCTGAAGAAAACACATTGGTCACCATACGTGTAAGGCTTAAACAAATATTGGTTCTATATATACCTACCTTGCCAGTATCTACATGTGCAAGCTCCCAAACATTTTTTTCAACATTACGAACTAAACGAAATGGCCCATCATATAGAAGAAGAAGTTTCTTAGTTTCACCTTTTTGGTAATCACTTGTACCACAAAACCTAACTAGTACATCATCATTTACTTTAAATCCATCATATGCGTGAGACTGTAGTCCACTTCAAGCTTGAGCTTTCGCCTCCAACCTACGCCTTGCTATTTCTAACTTATCCTGTTTGGTTATTATATCACTGGGTGGAAATTCAAAACCAAAGGCAATATTATCCCTAGGTATTTCCCCTGAACTAAGTTCCTTAGGCAATTATCCAGTAGTACAGTGGACATGGAGATTCAAAAATTCATTTATGTTTGAGATAGCAGCCTCTACCCATTTTGTGTGTTGATCAAAACAATAGGTTCTCAAACGCCTACCAATTTCTTTCATGCACATCTTACAAGGGTTACCTTGAGGGTGTCGAACAGACGAATAAATGAAATCTACCCCTGCCCATGCCAATTCCTGTTTCCAAAGGTCAGCTGTAAATTGGGTTCCGTGGTCACTGAGAACCCTTTTTGGCTTACCAAAACATGGAAAATACTCGTTTAACAAATTACTTACACAAGCAGAGGATATTGCCTTTTTTAAAGGAAAACACCAAACAAATTTAGTAAATACATTGAAGACTACCAAGATATAGCTGAGACTCTGCCTTTAGATAGAAGCAGAGGCCCATAAAAGTCTACAGCTAATAGGTAAGTCTACTGGTCCTTCTGGTATAATTGATTCCAGTGGCCCCTCCCATGATTGGTTAGGAAATTTAACCTTTTGACACACATTACAACAGTCTGCCACCTTCCTTGTACTTTGTTCCATAACAGACCAGTAATAGCTGTTATGCAACAACCAGTAGCACTTTTTAGCTCCAAAATGTCCAGTGGAACAGTTCACATGAGAAATTATCCTCTTAATTCAAATCTATGGAATATAAATCTTCCACCCCTTAGCTCTTAAATCCTCCCTTCTGTAGAGCACACCCCTGCTAATACAATACCAAGCTAGGATTTTCTGTACCTTTGGGTCATTTATATCTTTATCTTTGTCCTCTAGAACTGAAATTATTGCTTGCCAAGCACATCTTCTCTCTGCCTCACCTCCAACTCCCTACATTCCTAGGTCATGCTCAATGTTTATTTTTGCCATCATAGGTCCCACCCTCGGCTTGTTTTCCAACATCAACTTCCCATTTTTACCACAGATCTACTTAACAGATCAGCATAAGCATTATTTTTACCACTAACGTACTGGATTTACAATTAGTGTTCCTGCATGGTCAAACACCAGTGCGTCAGTATACTCCCCAGCAGCCTGCAAGACCTCAGTAATGCTGAAGAATGGTGATTGGATAATACAATAAACTTTTGCCCTAGTAATAGGTTCCTCATCTTCTGGTAACTGTATATGCCCACTCAGCAGGAGTCAAGGCTCGACTAATAAGTGCTATCAACCTTTCTGCCCCTCTCTTATCTGTCTGGAACAACTTTGCTCCTAATCTGTACCCTGATGCATCCGTGCTTAGGTAAAAGGGTTTAGCCTACCAAAATTTGGGTGATATGTAATACACTCGCTGATGAATAATTTCTTTGAATTTACAAAAGCCTCCTGACATTTGGGTGACCAATCCCATGCACTGTTCTTTTTCAACAACTCCAACAAGGGTGCCACAACATCTAAAAACCTTTCAGCAAAACATCAACAGAAATTGCATAACCATCGGAATCCTTACAGTTCCTTCACGTTCTTGGGCTCGGGAAAATCATGTATCAATTGTACTTTGTTAAATTTGGAGGGAATCCAAACCCTAGCAAAAATCCTAGAAAGACTACTTCCTTTCTCAGAAACGTTGACTTCAATAAATTGAACTTTAAGTTCACTTCTCTCATTCTTTCAAAAGTCTACGCAAATGTTCAAGGTGTTCACAAAATGTCCTGCTGGGTACTAAAATATCGTCCACTTATGTCTTCGCTATTGAGTCAACTTCCGGTCCGATGGATGCCTCTACAGCCCAACAAAATTCACCAACGCTGTTAGAAAGACCAAACGGTAAGACCTTAAATTGCTACTATTTACCCTGATAAAGAAAGTTAGTATACTTTCGGTCATCTGCATGAAGGGGGACCTGCCAGATGCCTTTCACGAAATCTGTAGTACTTATGAATGCCATTCCCTGAAATGCCCTGAATAACTCATCTGGCTCAACTGGGGATTTTCTGTCTGTTATAATTTTTTCATTAAAAAATGTAGCATCTAAGCAGATTCTGACACTACCTTCTCTCTTTCGTATACAAACTAAGGGGTTAACGTAAAGACTGTTACTTCTCTCGATAATACCTCCCTTTTCCATCATTCTTATTTGCCTATCCATCTCATCTCTTACTGACAACGGTATGGGATGTGTTGTCAATTTTAATGGAGCACTGTCACACACAGGTATTCGAGCTACATACTCTGAAGTGAGGCCTGGCGTATTAGAAAAAACATCTTTAAATTCATTCAACAAATCCTGTAACCTATCCTTGTCTATGGTATTAGCTATCTCACATTTACTGATTACCATTTCCAACTACTCTTTCCAAGAACAAACACTAACAAAATGCATTTTAATGTTCTCAGTCTCTATAGTTTCCCCAATTATTTGCATAGCATCCCTAACACCTGTCTCGTCAACCAGTTCATTATGAAAACATTTTAGTATGGGTACCTCCCACAGGTTGTTTTTTCAACATGCCAAAATTGTCGCCATCTATCTGAACATAACCACTGATGAAATCCACTACCACCTTATGTGCCTGTAAAAAAAATCTGTACCTTGAAAGGCATCCCTAGTTAGTTGAGGTACAATGAGGTATGGTGCATCTAATTCAGTAACATCTAATAGTAACTTTAGGTAAACCTGTTTGTTAACACTCTTAGATTTAACCTTGGTAGCCCCAACAATGGTCAGCTGCGGAATAGGGAGGACGGGATGTTTATACCCACTAGAATTCAAATTGGCTAGGAACTGTTCGGAAATCCCAGATATCTCTGTCCCTGAGTCTAACAAAACTGGTACCTTTTTATCACCAATCTCACAAGCTATTTCTGATACTAAACTTTCCTCTTGATCAATTGGGTTTTCACACATCAAAAAAAAACCTCATCAGAAAATATAGTGGTAGCCACGTGGGCACAATTCTCCCTTCTGATCACACCAACCCGACTACCATTGTTGGGTGATCCTGTTTCACTGCAACTGTCTGTTGTAACTGTGGTTATCATTGTTTGGCCTACAGCTACCTAGTCCCTGCCTGTTCTCTTGCATCGCTACCTTACAGCTACGGACATGTTCAGGATTCCCTTGTTGAAATCTCCCTGCTGAGGTCCTCTCTCGTTCCTTTGATGTTGTCCTTGCTGAAAATTGTGGCATTTCCTATCCCTATTTCCTGCTTGGTGATATTGTTCCTGCCTCTGCTGATACCGTTTATCATTTCGCTCCACCAGATCATATAGATTATCTTGATGACCATTTCTTCTATTCATCCTTAGATGGTTAATTTTGTCTAATTCCTTTTCTTAGCTGCTCAAGAGCACTTATCTCTCTACCCTCCAGTGCTTCCTGAATATAAATTGGAGTTTGGAGAATGGCAGGAAATAGGCTGCTAGGCTAACAAAGTAATATAACTGACAGAAGTACAAGTACTTACAGTTGATACTTGTAAATAGGTACACACACACGAAGGGACGACACATTTTTTGTGTAGAGGCACGGTCGCAACGTTTCGCCAGTATTAAACTGGCTTCCTCGGGCGGCGAGACATGGCACAATATCCTCCTCAGACAGAGGTGTGTCGTACAACTGAGATCTTTCAACAACCCTTGATAAATGATCATCTAGTCTACCCAAATTACACCTGCCCTGATAGACAGCAGCCCTATCTATGCGCTTTGGATTTTACTATTCCAATATTCATTTACGAACTCCCTTTTAAAATCATCATAGCTAGAAATTCTGTGCTCACAAAGAGTAAACCACTGAATGCTAACATCCCCTACAGACCTTTTGGCAACAATTAATTTTTCATCTTCACTACACTCATATAAAGTATAAAACTCTTCAAGTCTAATTACATGTCTTTTAGGGTGCTCCCGCGTATGTCTCTGTGTGTATAGTGAGCCTAGTGGTCTGCCGGTGCTCAGTTCCAATAAACCTACTATCACATCCTTTATGTAACCCTGATATCTGTTCTGCTTGGGTTAACGTCCTAGAACTTAGTGACTCCATCTGTGGTGTGACCTGCTTAATTAAGTCTTTTTTGATCCTGGTTATTTGCCCCTCCATTTCCTTCCTTTCTAAATTGACCCCTATGCTGAATGTCTCCTACCTCTGGTTTCATTTCTTCTAACTCCCTATCATACCTAGCCGTATATTCCTTACAACCAGCCCAAAATTTGTCACGTTCAGCACTAATTTTATGTCTTTGCACCTCTAATTCCTTCGAAATTTCCTACCTATTCTCTTGCATCATTTTAAATTAGATTTCTAGTAAGCTGTGAGTATCATTAACGTGTACACCCCCTCCTCCACCCTCATTCAATAAATTAGCATAATTCTAATCATTACCATACATTTCGCTTGCTCGCATCTGTATTAAAGCCACAGCAGTCAAAACTTCCTCCTCATCAGTTACATTTGTCAAATCCATACTAGTTCCAAAACAAAATAACTCAGGCAAACAAATACAGGGGAAAAAAATCACTAGGCCTACTTATAATTAGCAAATTAGATCTAAACTTCATTAAGAATACATAGGTACCTGCAACCATGCCAAGGGACACTAAATACATGCACACATGCCACAAGGCTCAATGACATACAATATGCAATAATGCCAAGACAAACACAAATTACACTGATTTAAGAAGGATACGAGTTTGCGTATCTCCTCTTTCATAGCTTGTTACACGCTGGGAATGATGCAACATGAAGTCTTGCTCGTGCAGTCATCGCCGATTGAAAGTCGTAAATATAAGTTGTAACGGATAAATGTTATAGAAATTTGTGGTGTCACAAATACCACTGTCAAAAACAATAAATTTGATGGTGTTGGACACTAAATTCTGAAACATTCAAATAAGATTTCATTAAATCTCTGAATATATGTTCTCAGAGTAGAGCATAAGAAGTGGGAATAGTGTGGGTATAATTTCAAGAATTGGATTGCCTGACTTGTGATTATTGCTATGGTGTATTCCTCGTGAAGAGAATTAATTTTACCGTGCATATAACTATGACTGAATCTAGTTACAAATAAAGTTGCTAAGCATGATTTAACAGTCATTAGTTGATTCATACTACTTGTGTTTGACTTGATTAGTCAACATCAGAAAAGAAAACCCAGTTATGATGAACAGCAAAATCATTGAATGAATGAATAAATAAATATGTAGCAGGAGCAAATTTAAAGTAAGTTAGGACTACTCATTCTATAGCAAAGCTTAAAAAAAAATTATCTTATCTGAAACAGTTTGGAGCAGTAGAATTTCGGTATGGCATACAACAACTCAGTTGAAGAACGCAGTGCAGTTCAATAAAAGTCTTAAGTTGATGGATACAGTTGTGAAGAGTCTTGAAACTCCATAAACAGTTTCCTGTAACAGCCATTATTAAATTTAATGTCTTTTCTGATAACACATGATAGACTTCACTTGGATCTTCTTGTAGACAACTGTAAGTTATTTAATTAGTAAAACATTACCATTTCAGCTCTTGATATTCATTAAAAAAAAAGTTTTCAGTAAACTTAAACTCTTTCTTCCTAACAAAACTGTCAATTGTCTTGCAGTTATTTTCACTCACACTCTTTGTTTTATATATAGCACATAGCAATACATTTTATACCAAGTCATTTAATAACATACATTATCTATGGTTGTCCTCCTTGTTGAATAAGATATATGAGTATTCTTTTCAAATGTGTAAAGCTCCTGCTATTTACACTAGTTTTACATTATTTTAAAATATTGACAGGTTTTCTGAAGATAATATAAAATTAACCTGTAAGTAAACAGTTATCACTTTAGAAAATCAAACAATTGAGTCAAACATGTGTCTGAAGCAAAATATAACAGTATCTTACCGCATTATTACTAGTGAGGCAAAATAAGCCTCACAGTAAATAAATACTACCTGCCGTCTTATCTCGTGTGGCCTGTTGTCTTATCTGCACAAGTCGCCTGCCTTCGTATCTACACGTGCCGGCTGCCGTCGTATCTGCACGTGCTGACCGCTGCCTTATCTGCACTGTTGCCTGCCGTATCTCGCTGCGTGCTGAGTGTGCCTGTAGATCACAGAGATGAGATAACGGACACCACCGCACATTTTATGACTTGTAGATGTCATGTTGTTGCTGCCTGCTGCATGCCTCTTCGCCGTAGATCACGGAAATAAAATAGTGGATCTATCTCCCATTGATGCTTGTAGTCGTCTCGTTGGAATACTATTAATTTTCTTCCAAAGCCCCGTGTGATCCGCCAACGGTGTGATGGGTCAACATAGCTGTCTAATCCCCCATCTTTGCTCCAACTAGCCGAACATGAAGATTCTCTCATATCAGGGTAATTAATGTCCGGGGGTTCGCAAGACATAAATGAATATGCTGACCACTCTACACTTGTTTTATTTGTCGATTATTCCACTTACAATATAATCACATTCCCGGAATCTCAAACCAAACATCTACCTCGCTCGCCATTACTCTCTCACTTTACTTGTGCCAAGCTTCCCCCTACAGCGCCACTCAACGGCCGTTTTCAAAAACAAACACCCAAAGCAAACTTCTTATAAAAAAAGAAAGTAACATAATAAATTACAGATTTGCAAAAATTACAATGTCGTCTTTAAATGTTCTAAAATACTATTTAAATTTATGCAGTTAAATTCAATATTTAAATATCCAGGTTTACACTAAACAAATAGTTCCTATGAATGTATCCTGGCACCAGTTTAAGTTTGTCTCTATTCCAAAAAACATCCCAAGCATTGTTGAACAGTACAAACATATTTCACTTTACAAATATGTGAATTTTCTTTCAAAGAAACCAGACAATCATATGAAAATATTAACACCACAATAACTATCAACAGGCATTGTTGCAGTTAATAACACCTGATGTAAATAGGTCTGTACTGTAGAACCCCTATTTTACGACGGCCTACGGTTCCCAAAAAAATCGACTCAAAATCGATGTTGTCGTAAAATCGATGTAGACCATTTAGAACCCTTAAATGTAAGAAAAATTCAAGTACAAAGTCAGTTTTTGCTCAGACATATTTATAACTGTCGCTAACACACAAAACAAACAAGTTTTCAATGTTAAAAAATTCGTATAGCAATTATATTTAATTGCAATACCTTAATTTATGACAGAAACATGGACATGCCGCAAAGCATTACATTATCTCTTCCACTTCAAAAAAGTAAACTTCGCGAGGCAGCAAGCGTAACAACCCAACTGAAAGTTTTTTTTTTTTTAAATTACAAAGTTGATTAACATAATGTAAAGATTATATAAGAAGTTGAAGTCTTTTGAATATAAATATAAATATTCCAAGTTTGTGAATTATCTCAAACTACCACAATAATGGTCATTCAATAAGACTTAGGAGACGTAACGGAAAACAGAATAATGCACGAACAGACTGGAGGTTGCAGCAGTGATGCGGCTTGGGGGTTGGGGTAACAAAGAGTAACAGTGATTTGGCCCTACCATTGGCTGCCCTTGAGGCTAATCACATACAAAGGGACGAAGGATTTGGATGTGAAAACTTACGATGTCATTATCTTTCACGATTGCTAAGTGCGCAGAAAGTATACGCTGTTCACGGTAAAATGAACACTTTTTAAAATCACTTCCGTGGAAATACTAATCAATATATATATATATATATATATATATATATATATATATATATATATATTGTGGTGGCTTCGGATGTAAAATTGTACATGCTGTAGTGATTTGAAAATTTTACTGTACTTTGTTTAATACAAAAATGGAAATGTTTTGTAGAAGAATACAAATTGGCCGAGGGGAAAAAAGTAACAATAGGTGATCAAAAGTGTTCACTTTACCATGAACAGCATATAGCACAGTGTCTATGCTGCGCTGTCCGTCCCTTTACGGCCCACCAAAGTGGTGGTATGTTGTGATAGGATACGAAATGGGGCGGGAGGATGAAGTGGAAAGTGGTGGGTGGTAAAGAGACGGCCAGCACAGCATTGTTCTACCTACAGCCGCTACAATCACGTGATATTGTACCATGTTTGTGCCACGTGCACAGTGATAACGTAGTGATAAAAATTTCAGGATTTCCTTACGCAGCAGACATCCCGTTTCGCATTGCCTCATAACTCAACACCACCGGCCAAGCACGCATTGATTTTACATATTACCAGGGTTCTTACGGTCCTGGAAAGTCCTGGAACTTTGACTATGTCCTTGAAAGGCCTTGAAAAGTCCTTGATATAATCCAGTCCTTGAAAAGTCCTTGAATTTTTGTAATATTCTAGCTATTTTCCTAACATTAAAACCCTTTCTCAGAAATATGAAAACATATTTTGTCCACGCATTATTTCTGTAATATAATTTACTTTATGATAACAGACGTTTTGCAGTGTATGTGAAATTGATACACTTTCTGGCATACCACAGCATGTTAGATTACACCTTTTATGTGATTGCAACAAGTAGTAATCTGCATCTGCTAGAGTTTAAGGGCAAGGGTTTTTTTTAGAAGAGAAGAGGCACAAAAAGGAAACAAAAGAACTTTGAAAAGGAAAAGTGACCCATTTGAAATGCAGTATTTACAAGAGTATTAAAAAATAAATTACTTGTCAGGTGTGAGAGAAACTAGAGTGCAGTGCATGCTGCAGAGCGGAATGTCCCCCATGTTTCTCAAGTCGAAGTTGCCCGACCATTTCCGAAGTGGTGTTCTGTACCAACTATCTCGCACTGTACGTTCCACAATTAGTGAACGACTATATTTTACTTTCCTTACTTACATTTAATTTATTCAGTTACAGCATGTAATTCGTGGTGATTTTAATACCGTGAACCTTGAATTGGTAATAAAACAATACTGTGGATGCGTTTTTAAAAATAATCTACCATTCGTCAGCAAAAAAATATTTTGCTTCTCATTTTGTTTATTTTCACGACAAGAAACGTGGTACTTTGGGTGATAAAATCTAAAAAACAGTTCAGTACATTTCTACAAAAAATTCCGCTACAAATTATAACATAAGTGTCAAAACTATGGAACAAAATTTTGATACGAGTATTAGGTAGCATTAAAAAAAAATATTTTCGAAATCACTGCAAAACTCAGTAACAAGCCCTTGAATATGAACGTGTTAATTTTAAATGAAATTGAAAATTTCTGGTTCATTTACGATTGGTGAACTTCAGTTCTAAAAGGGGGGTGGGGGACACCGTAATAGAAATGTTGCAAATAAAACCTTCAACATTTGAGTAGAAATTTGGCGTATCAAGTTTAATTTACTGCGGTCCTTGAAAAATTAGTATATAGATAGTCCTTGAAAAGTCCTTGAATTTTAATTGTATGTTGCTGTAAGAACCCTGTATTACAGTCTTATCTGCGGTAATTTGTTCCAGGATATCCGCGAATGTGCGAAACCGCGTATATTCAAGACACCATAATAAACTATATAAATCACCATATGCAATTGATGGGATTGTTTCCCTACTCGCTCTAAAATACGACTATATGTGCGAATACAGATTGTCAATAAGTTCGGGAAGTACTCCACAACATTTTAGGTAAATCGTATAAATATCAAATAATGTGTGCAGTGTGTCAAATCGTAGATACAGCGACAGCAAGGCCAGCAGCGGTGAAGTGGCAACAGCATGTGTTAAGACAGGTGGTCGGCCGCCGCTAATATCGCCAACACAGCACGGAGCGGCGTGATGTGCCACACACACTATCTCTCCGCCCTTTGCGGCCAAGGACATGCGCTGAGAGGAGTGAGAACAGACTATCGAATGACATTTCGTAACATGTAATTTTTAAAAATGTGTTATTGAGTATTACGAGTACAGACTTTGAAGGACATTACGCTGCAAACCATGGAATCGTGTGTATCCGCACACAGTAGACGGCCGCTCCAATGAAGCAGATACTGTGGCTGATGTAACGAGTGTCGAGAGCGAGACTCAAGGAGCAAGACTATCTGGCGGTGGCGCTAGCAGCTGCTCGTGTGCTGCCACCGGCGAGTGGCGCGCTCGTACGCTCGTAGACCGTGTAGCACGCAGGAAAATACGAATTGTCAAACATTTCTAATTTATATTTTAAGTTTTATTTTGAGTTTTTTTTTATTTGTTTATTTTCAACCGCAGTTGGTGATAACCGCGGATGTGACGTCCGCGGATAAGGCTACTGTAGTAAAGGAAGCAGCATAATGTTATCTACATATTCTTAAAAAGTGCATTATTTTTACAAACCCAATTTTCATTTTTTTTTTTTTTTTTTTTTTTTTTTTTTTTTTTTTTTTTTTTTTTTTTTTTTTTTTTTTTTTTTTTTTTTTTTTTTTTTTTTTTTTTTTTTAATTTTATTTTAAATTTGATGGTCCCTGAGAAAACTTCGTAAAATCAGTGGTCGTAAAATTGGGATTCTACTGTGCTTTGCAGTTTCCTAAATTAATTTAATAATACTATAGGTCAAACAAGCACTACCAGATATTAAATTGCTAGACTTAAATGAAAAAGAAAGACAAAGTTCCAGGCACGTACTGTATTTCCGTAGGTAGTATTACAGACTGATAGTGGCGTGGCGAGCTGGCCCGTGAAATGAGCCTGTGGTTGCTTTGGCTGGACTGGAAGACGTGAAAATAAACTGTACTACTACTGGCAGAGAAATTAGTAATCATTGTATGTTTCAATTATTAATAGAGTTTAAGTTCAATTTATAAATCACTCTCATATTAGAAATTATAACACATATGCCAGAAAAATACAAATACTAATAGCATACAACTAATAAACGGCACAAGCTAGTTTATGGTTTCCTGCTTTCTGTGTAAACGTTGACTTGCCTGAGAACTGTGGAAGTAATGAGATACATTTTGTCTAGCTTTACTCAACAACACTTCCATTCCTCACACTCTTTTTTGGCACCTGAAATGCAAAGCTGCAGTGTGTGGGCAAAGCAAGAAATTGGTGTACATTTCATTTTCACCACAACGTTTTTGATGTTCTTGGCATTGTCAGTTACAATAAAGAGTGGCAGATAATTATCCTTTATTGTTACCCACTCATGTAGTATTGAATTCAGTTTACTGGTTATGGAGTCAACATTATCTTGACCAGGAAAGTATGTATTCTCTAGGCAGTAATTTTTAATTTCATGTTCAGAATTGATGTAATGAAGTGTTGCAGAAATGTATGGGTCATTAGCTGTAGATGTCCACATATCTGAACTGAGAGTTAAGATCATGCTGCATAATATTTCTTAATTTTATTTGACAGTTCTCATACATAGAAGGAACAATCTGCCTTGAAAATATAGTCCCTGATGGCAACTGACACTCTAAGGTGGTGATATGTAAAGTACACTTCATGCCCTGTTCTTGAACAAATGAAAATGGGGGAGATGGATCTACCATTCATTTTATAATGGAGTCTCTAATTGCCACTGCTTTTTGTTTGTTGAAGGCATTTTCTCCTCTTTTTTGCCACATCAAACAACGTCAACTGCTTAGTTAAGGAACAGTCCTTTTACAAACTACTTCTGCACACCTTTCCCTAGCGTCTTCTTTGAACTTTGTGTGTTGTGGCATGTTTCACCAGGCTACTTGTACTGCCAAAAGCACACTGCAATAATTTTCTACGCTGCAGACATTTTATTCCTGCTTTATACTGTCACTTTTTTCAAAATGACTCGAAACTGCCAGTTGTTGTGAGCTGACTGTTTCTGTTGATATAGACGGACTTCTATTCGACACATTCAAGTCATCTGTATTTTGAGAAGCAATTTTAGTATGAACACAACAATTTCCACTAATTTACTAACTAAACTGTTCACATTAATTAACGTAACTTTTCTACAGTCAATGAAAATAATCGTGAATGTAATTGTGCAGATGACCAATAGATTCGTAAATGGCCACAAATTATTACCTTTGAGCATGGCCACGGATATTGTGTAGCAACCACTAGTTACAGATAACTTACTGGAAAAATTTAATTTAAAGAATTGCTTTAATTCAGTCTCTGTTTAATACATCCAAAAGGACAAAAGACAAAACTAGAATTTTTAAACAAATTTTTTGAAAATAAGTTGTCTGCCTTGCATAATGTTTTTGTTTTTTTTACCACTGCTTCACAACAGATATCAGTGTTGGTAAAAGTAAATAACTGAACTTCCCAAAATACCCAAAACCAAAATACATATTATCAGACTCTGTTTTGGGTCAGTTTTATAAGTGAAACTGAATTCGAAACCAAATATTCTGTGGAACCGCACAGGCCTAATGAATAATCTGTGTTACGTGCATTTTGAGCAACGCAGAAATCAATAAAAGAATCAGTTGTATTGAATAAAATATGGTAATCGAAAATCTGTAATCAGTTTTTTTCATATTGGTACATCTCTGCTAACAGTGTTTTACTGTTGTTCTCAGCGATAATTTTTTTCATTCACAAATTTTGATGAAATGGGTTTCCCTTCACATTTAGCTGGATTGGTAAAAGTATATATATGTGTGTGTGTGTGTGTGTGTGTATATATATATATGCAGTATTTTTAAATATGTCAGTGTGAGTAAATTGTACTGGGATACTGTATATATTTATAGTGAAGATGACTTTGTTGTGTTGGCAGGTGCGTGGGCTGCACTACGACCTAGTGATGAACGGCTCTGAAGTAGGGGGAGGGTCAGTCCGCATACACGACCCAGATCTCCAGAGAATGGTGCTGCAGTTACTGCACATTGATCCCAGCACACTTCTACACTTGCTAGATGCTCTGTCCAGTGGCTGTCCACCTCATGGAGGCATTGCCCTAGGTAACGCCATCGGTAGCCAGTTCCTGATAATGTCAGCACTTTACGTAGTACGCTACTGATACGTGCTCAGTCTAGCAGTGTACTATATTTGGACAATGGGATCATATGAGTTGTGATCTCATTCATGATGTGATTGTTTGTTACGCCAGGTGTTGACAGGTTGGTGGCGCTACTCTGTGGTGCAGACAGTATCCGAGATGTGATAGCTTTTCCTAAAGGTTTGAATGGCAAGGATCCCATGTCTGGGGCTCCGGTCGCCATCCCTCCCGCAGAGCAGGAATTCTACCACATACGCTCAATTGAAGAACCCAGCTGATTTTATTGCTGTCACAATACTTGTAAATAAAACTGTTTTCATGTTATGTACTCGCATATTCATTTATCAATGTCTGATTCATTCATTTATCCTTTCAGTAATCAGTATTGTAAAGAGTTTCTGTATTAGTAAGGAATCCTAAAAATTGTGAGTAAAATTGACAATTTTGGTGTTAAAAATTTTAAAAGCGGTGCAAAAATACAGTGTTAAAACTTTGAAGCTGTGTTGAAATTACACTAAACTCTGGATTTAACGAAGGTAGCGATTCTACGAATACAATCTCAGGAACCCTCAAAAAATAACAAAATTATATGACAAAAAAAAATTGTAAGAAATTACGTTGACAATGAATAAAACATACTGTATCTAATTCACGGCATTAAAATATGAGTTGTAGAGTTGCAGTTATTACTCGGTAAGTCACAATATTAAAAATAAAACAAAAATAGCGAAAATCCGTTAAAAAATGTGGCAGTGCCAGTTTGAAAACCATGCAGCGGCGCCTGTGCCAAGCCGGCCGGCCTGTCTCCAACTACGACGAATTAGGATCTATATTGAGGTCGTACTATAGACGCAAAGTTCCAGCGCATGCGCATAAGCTCATTTAACTATAGTACAGCCTCCTTCTAGGCTGTTTCACGACGTCTTATATCTCTCTCGCCTCGCGCCGAATGAGTTTACTTTTTTACACGAACCCTATAAATAATAGCGTGATATTTTTCTTTATTGCGTTAACACCATACATACTAAAAACAATTAACTTGGCGCATAATTTGCTTAAACAATGCGTTACTGCGTGTCGTAAAACGTGCATTTTACAAGTGAGCACGATAATAGCGCTACCTATTTTCCAAGTGTAGAAACATTTGTCTCCGGGTATATCGAACTTGGAAAATAAATAGACTTTCGTGTATTACGTAGTCCCGGAACTCCTAATTTATTTTTACCGCATATACTGACTGTGAAAGTGATTATTTTCAATCACTTATACGTGTAATTCTCGACAATTTTAGGTAAGAACGTCACAAAATTGCGTTTTTGGAACGTTGGTATAATCCTACGGTGCCGCTATCTATCTGCCATCTTGTGAACATTCGTACAGTTGCGCTATCTGTCCGTTCTGCACGCTACTAGTATCTACGTTCTCGTACAATTCATCAACAACGTCGAGGGAATGTTTTTACGTTAAGGGAAATTAGTCCCCGCCATCTTGTAGCAGGTTGCCGATACTAACACATCTGTTGTGTGTTTAGAGAATCATTTCTCTTCATAGCTGACTTAGTTCCGCAGATCCACACTCGCATATTTGATCACGTGGTGTTAGCCAACTCCTCACATTCCTCTCCACATATTTTACCTTGCCTTGTTACTCTTTCCCGACTCCCACCCCTCCCCCTGGACGGTTATCGGTCTCTTTCCATCACACCATTCACTTCCTAGGCTGTAGCATTGTTGCCAAACTAGGCTGTTCACGTACTGTGTGTGCACCAGCTCTGTCCCCGGCGTGTATGCATTCTCTCTCCTAAACGTCATGTACGCTACAGTAACACAGTGGCAAACACGTCCTAACTTACGACGTTACTGCGGTTAGTATGTGTGTCGACATGATATCTGCCTCGTATTATTTACATGGTTACGGACGAAAAACGCATACCCGCCAGGGACTCAGAGCTGGTGCGCGGACAGTAACCAAGTAACATTCAGTGTTCCAGAATTTGGTGTATTAAGTTATATGCCGTTTCTAGATCGTGTAAGTGTTCAGCAAAAATGTCCAAGTGGCGCCAAGGTGTTACGAAGGGACGAAAACGTACCGAACTATCCAAAATTATTAAACTACTTAAGCATGTAAACAGAAGTAAGCAAACGTTACAACTTCCATTAAGTGGATGACAATAGTACATCAGTAATGGAAGCTATAAAAATAGTTAAAATATTTTGTTAAATAATTTTTTAGAGATGGTATTTCAAATTACCTTAACGTTCCTATTTTTTGTTACTATAAGATTAAACTCAGTGGTTACAGGAGTTTTTGTCATACGAGTGGGAAACTTATTTAAACTGGGATGCTGGCCTGGAATGGTTCATTCTGCCAGTTTCTGTCATTGTGTCAAAGTTGTGTGACGCCATCTCTAATGACCTCGATGTCGACGAGACGTTAAGCCTTATATAAACTTGGTTCAGTCCCGGTGGGATTGCGTGGAAGTTTCGCTGCTGAGAATCCATAGACCCGTTTGAAGGGCACATATATGCGCATTACCCCTTCCCAAGCATCAAAACTTGTTGAAATAATGCCAATTTTGAAACATAGATCACATCTCACTAGAGTTATGTGACTTCTGATTAATTGGTTTTCTCCTTCAGTGCTGTACATGGCATGCACTTATTAAGTCGTATTGAATTTAAAATTAACAATTTTTTTAGCTAAGAAAATAGAAGTATAGAACAACGTGTGTACATATACCTACATACCTTCGTATACATCTGAAATGTTAATTTAGGGACTACTTACAAAGCGGAGTGAATATTTGAAGGTCAATTTAAGGCAAAACGTATTGAGAAGCACATTTTCATTACATGTTTTTTGAATAATATTTTTTAAATTTTATTTTTCTTTGCATTTGCAGGCAATATGCAGCTCAGATATTTCCATGATATTTTAGTACGGAGTACTTTTGCATCACATTCCTAGGTCTTTGAGTAGCACGTTCGCGTCCTGGTTTCAACTACGCAGCCGATATATTGTCACTCACCCCTCCTCCCTCTTCATGACATTTGGCCAGCAACAATTTTCGTATATTATATGTGTATCACTATCATACTTTCATTAACG
>PNEQ01062370.1:0-44104 GCA_003012365.1 Medauroidea extradentata | reverse complement strand
CACAGGAGTAATTGTGTGCATAACTAATTGTGTTGTGAGAGTTCTAGTTGATTACTGTTTTGTGTATTTCATAGCTTTGGGAGCTATTAAATCCAGTACTTAATTTAACTCTTTTATTTGTAATTATAGACCTCTATCCCAAAGAACTCATGGGAATTGCCCACATATAAAGATTGTGCTCTCAAACTTGTAACAATATCTATCCCTAGTAACGATGAATTGTAGAGAACTTAGATTTGTGAAGATCCGTGTTTCATTCTTGATCAGGCTATTCTGTTTAAGAATTTTCATAATTTCGTGAAACATTCAGTGCGACAACTGTAAGTACACATGCTCTATAAAACATTTTTAACCGTCCAAACTAAACGTAATATTATACACCTTTAAAATAGCGCGGTACATAAGTTAACTGTAAAGAATAGTTCTTTAGGAAATTTTTAGGAGTTTTAAAGTTATACAGAAAAAATAGGGACTTAAATGTTAAATTATATTAGATTGTGATCAGTCACATTTTACGTTATCACTTTCGGCATATTCTGCATTGAGAAGCGAGCAATTTCGCTTCATAAATCAAAATATGGGGGATTATAAATTACGAGTACTTGTTTTAGAGTATTTTTTTCGGCGTGTAAATCAAACTTTATCTACAAACTGTATGGCTTCGGAAAAAAATACAGCCTATAGGATCCTATAGCAATGTGGGCTGTTTCGAGATAAAAAAAGTCAGTGGTGGCATATACAAGGTTCGACAGATATTGAGGCACATATAATACAGAGAGTAGAAAAGTATATGTAGCATCCGGAAAAATTCGTGGGTTCGCTAACCTGTAGGCTAGCCTCCAAGGACATGTGTGTATTCAAGCAGACATTATCTGCTCACTGGCTGCTCGATGACGCAGTGATATGGGCCTGCATTTAGTTGCTTCTGTACTATTGGCTAAGCGACTTCCATGAAGCGTCAAATAAGTCACGGGCCAATCGCGAAAGTGGCACGGAATAACAGCTGCTGGAATTTTAGCTTGGGGCAGAAAGAAAACGCGAATTTTTCAGGTCTCTAATTATATGTCATTATTAGAGAACTATGATTGGGAGATACACGTATGGCACAATGTAGCTGTCTGCAGACCAATAATAGTCATCGCTAGGGCTCGGTAGTTTTCGCGAAAAGATTTTTGCACCACTTTGTTTCAGTGCCTTACGTGCGCACCTGCATCTCTATGTGTAGAGCCACGATTTTATGGCGAAAAGATTTTTGTACCATTTGGTTTCAATGCCTTATGCTCACATCCGCAACTCTGTTTCACGGTCAGTCATTGGACGTTTTAACTGGCACTTGTCTTGATGTTCTAGGGACAAATCACAGGCGTATTGCGTCACAATATCCTTATTGTTATTGGTGCAGTCAAACGAGAGGCCGTGTCTGAGCAAAGACACGCTGCCAATAGCCGTGACGCAG
Source organism: Medauroidea extradentata (assembly GCA_003012365.1). NCBI lineage: Eukaryota > Metazoa > Arthropoda > Insecta > Phasmatodea > Phasmatidae > Medauroidea > Medauroidea extradentata. Next base: position 42,648 of record PNEQ01062370.1, on the reverse strand, counting down.
AGCTGCCGACGTGCACGCGAGACACTGAAACAAAATGATGCAAAAATCTTTTCGCGACAAAATCGTTGCTCTAGCTTTGTGGTCAGTCAATGGATGTCGTTAACACCCAGCGTCTTGAGGTTAAACCCGCAAATCACAGACGTGTTGTGTCACAGTTATCCGTGTACTGGTTGGCACAGTCAAACGAATAATAACTCTGCACAAAAACACTCCGCCAATAATCATGAAGTTGTGCTGCAGGTGTACACACATGACACTGAAACTAAGTGGGGCAAAAACATTTTCGCGGCGAAAACTACCGGGCCCTACTTATAGTTGTTAGGAAGTGTAGGTCGCTGTGGTATAGTGACCAGACCACTCGTTTCTCGCCGCGGTGACCTGGATTCGAATCCTGGTAAGGCTGCATCCGATTTAAGCATGTAGGGCATTGGCGGATGCTCTCACTGGCCGACGGGTTTTGTCGTGGTGCTCCCATTTCCTGGTTATACAGGAAGCCAGAAACAACCACGTAATTAGCACACTACACGTATTCTGGGATAAATTAGAAACGAAAATGTTCGTGTTAATTTGTACGATGACATTTTACATGCCCAATGTGGCAACATAGAACTGTAGTTAGTCATACTTGTCTTGCTACAACACTGTTCTGACCAGCAAACGTGATCTTACGTTTACTCGACGTAACATACATAAAATAATACCTGGACGTGGAGCGCCACCTACATTTTCGTCTCCAGTTCAGCCCAGGTTTCGCGCGGTGAACATATTATATGCGGCTGTTTCTGGACGTCTGTACACCGTTACTTCACCATAAGCACCTTATATCTATTTACCACTAGTACTTAGACCTCACTGTTGAAGGCTGATCATATTATTTCCAATCCACTGTTAGACAATAAGGAATTTGTTTTTTCTTCCGATGTTTGCCGGATTGTAAGAAATAACTAAAATTTTCAAATATCCAAACAAGTGTTTCAGGATGGAAAAAAATTACTCGTAAGATAAGAAACATTTTTATAAGTAAGAACATCACTTTTGTTAAACTAAAAGTGGTGAAAATATGGTACAGTCGCGTGGCGCAAAAAGGACTCATGTGATTGATGTCTTCGTTATCCATAAACATAAGACAGTAACTTCGAAACCATGTATAACACAATTGCAGACAACTTAACTACGGCTGTTATATTCTAAATCAGAAACAGTGAATGTTAATAATTCAACTGCATTCTAAACAGGAATCAGCGAATATTTTTTTCATTAGCAGTGGTTCTGTAGTTATTCAATTAGTTGAATCTGCTCCAACTGGTATAAAAACACTTGTAATCCAATGCATAAAAATAGATTTAGATGTAAGAGTTCCTATTAATGATTTTCTCAGTGATTAAGCTCCTGACCGGTGGGTTAAGGGTGCTGGGTTCGATTCCCGACCGGGGAGGTGAAATGTAATTCTACCTTCTCGGGTTCAGGAGTGGGTGTTTATTTTTGACCCCTCGCTTTCATACCTGCGGAAGGAAATGGTTAACGACCGCCTAATAGTCTGAGGTCACCCTCCCCCTAAAACCCATAGGCCGACAAAGTCCACACAAATAAATAAAACTGACGTACGAAAAAAAAAAAAAAAAAAAAAACTTAACGAAAGAAAAAACTTTCAAATTTAATCGAGGAAAATCATTTCTGAAAGTTGAGTGCCCTATTTGTCTCGCATTCTTATTTTCACCACCCTGTAAAAAGTTAGTGAATCAATCAGTTCACGCATGCCTACTGTTACAAACCTAACTTTTGGTCGTTTTACATGTATGTTAAGGGACTGGGATTGTTTTAGCCAGATGTAGGCAATTGGTACTGAAACTAGTTAAGAAGTTAATATTAAGAGACGAGATTTCGGTTGGATAAAATATGTTAATGTTGTGGCTTTACTCTACACGGCCGATAATTAAATTTAATTCCATGGTTGACATTGGCAAGTTAATCAGAAGGGAAGTGGCTGATTAGATATTTAACCTAAGCTACAAGGTTGATGACGGTTGGCCCTTTGGTCACCCTAGACCTCACCGTTAGCGCAATGCCGGAGGCTGGTGTGAGTGTACTCGGCTATCGACAGTTGCACGTCGTGGGTCCCGATCCAGGACCATCCTGGCGAGATGGTGACGGCTGGAGGGCTTGAATAAGACAGACACTGTGCTACATGCCAGTCTTCAGTGCTGGTTGGGATAATCGCCGAGGCCCTTGCCTTGTCGTCGCCGCTACCTTGTCCTCCAGGGTAGGCTCTTGTTATGCACAACACAACGCACTGCTTGGTGCTGACGCATGTGTTCTCGTGGTGCTTCAAGGATGGCGTGGCGGTGCACGCGGGCTGCATGCTGTGGGACGTCGACTACTCGTCCACGTCTGTCGTCGCCGACCTGAGCGTCGTCAACCGTACAAGGGCGTGCGCCGCCTGGGAGTTCGACCGCTCCAACATCGGCAGCACCGTCATCACCGAGGTAACATTTATATATTTATGCTTTGAGAGTGAGTGAGAGACTTTGATACGCGCTCAACATCGAAGTATTTAGCGCAGGTGAGGTGTGACATGGGATGAGCATAGAGCAGCGCCTAAATGAGAGGGCGGTGGAAACTGGAGATCCCCGAGAAAACCCGCCGACCAGCGGCATCATTGCGTACGATTACCACTACAATTTTTTCTACATAAAACTACAATATAAAAAATTTTTGTGTTAAAAAAAACTCTTCAATTTTTTAAAATTTTAATTCAAATTTGAGCAGTTTTATTTAACTACAAAAATATGTATATATATATTTTTGTTTTAATTTAGAAGAACTTGTGTTTTGCAACATTGTTATACAGTATGCATTTTTTTTCAATTAGGCATGTCAGTAGGTTGTAATGTCGTACTTAAGACCGTGCTCCATCATTTGTTCTGCTTGCACAATAATTAGTTTTTAATTCCGAAACGACAGCGGATATCGAACAACTGTTGGACAGTTTTGTTATTAATTCTTTTATCATACGGTTTTATTTTTTCTAGCTAAACATTTTTAAGGATTTGACTAATTAATTCATTAAAGGGAACGTCCTTGATAGCATAATTAGCTAAAACTATTGTGTATTTTGTCTAAAAAATAGTTTACGTAGTGTACCTTGTTTGAAGCAAAACTGTGCAAAAGTTTTTCGATATTCACTTGTGGTTAGTATTTTTAATGTAATCATTGTAAATGCAGTAGAAATAATGGATCATGCAGATCATCTACCGTAACCTGCAAGTTTTGACATTTACGAAGGATAAAAATTGTGATAAGAGTAAATGTTAGTTATAATTTGTGTCTTATGTAAGAAATATTATTTGGTACAAATATAAAAATAAAAATTTGACGGTGAAAATTGCTGTAGACTTTGCAGTTAAGAGAAACAGAGAAGGCTATTGTTCTCTACGATTGTGTTCTGCACTCGAAATCTTTATGAGTGAATATTCACTGTTTCACACCGATGGATGAAGCAGTTTCAACAAATCGAGTCAGTGAGAAACCACTGTGTAATTGGTGACTTTTCAATGATTCTGATGAAGAGTGCCAACATTCAACAAGTTAACTAGTGAATATCCACATGTTTTCCAGTAATTTTTCACATATTCAATAAGTGAAACTAGTTCTTTGAAAAAAAAAACTGGAAAAACAGTGAATATTCACTGATTCACTTATGAGAAGTTGGTTAAAGGAAAACAGTGAATATTCATTAGTTAAACAGTGGCTATTTTTACTTATTCAAATTGTTGAAACTGCTCCATCCATCAGTGTGAATCAGTGAATATTCACAAATTAAGATTTAGAGTGTGCATTATTTTTTGTGTGTGTTTGTTACTTGCAGTGGGACCTGGTGTGTGATAGACGGACACTGCCGAGTGTAGCAGAGATGATGTTCCTCACAGGTGTCGCTCTAGGGGGACTGGTTTCTGGAATGTTCTCTGACAGGTACGTTTACTTTGATTTTATTTCCCAAGTGTCCTGGTAAAACTAAGTCACGGCCACGTTTAAATCTTCCTGCAGTGCCTATTCCATAAATTAACATTAATGTGAACGTAAACGTCTTTTGGAAGAGTCTATTGTTTCGTTAAATTCCACTGAAAAGTTGTTGTGATCTACGCAGGACCTGGGAGTTCTGATTTACCATTTTAACAGACAGCCACTGTGTCGTAAAACAAAATTGTCTGCTGGAGAATGGCAATATGTAGCGTAACAGAATTAGATTATGGTAATCCCTTCTCGTTTTAAATTACGTAAAAAAGTATTTTGACTAATTTTTTAGAACAACCTAAAGGTGTATCTTTATTTCTCGATTCTTTCTGTTACTGCTTGGAAATTCATAAATTCGTTCGTAACCTCAAAAAAATGTAAAGTTTGCATAACCAAAGATGCGAGGTTTATACATGACTGAGAAAGTTTTCAGATTAACGTCACATTTTATTCAGTCTTTAGTAATGTTTCACATACCAAATTTTTAAGAAAAAGTGCATTTACTTCTATCTTAATAAAAATCGCAAAAAATGGGGGTTGTAAAATGGAAATGAGCAGTAAAAACTGTCCTCAGCAGTTTTATTTCTGGTACATATTGTTTTCATGACACATATAAACAGATAAGTTAAAAAAATTACAAGAAGAAAAAAATAAGAGTTGATCTAAGTTAGTAACGTGATTAATAAATTGCTTCTAAAAATAAAAACGGGACCATACTTTTTTCTCAACAATTCTTTACCATTATTACAACATACAAACTGAGTTTGTTGTTTGATTTATCTCACAGCAACAGAATTGAGAACTTCTGAACGTAATTATACAAAAGTTAGGAAATAGAATGTTATTTACTTAATAAAAAACATTATGTGTATATTGGTTAGATACTGGCAATGAAAAAATTAAATTTTAAACGTAATCATTTAAAAAATTTTTAGAAACATTATATAGGCCTACATATATTTTTTTTGTTTGCGAAATGTAATGCAAGGCGGAGCGCTGTCAATACATTGGACTGTAGCTTAACTTGAAATGCACTCAGAAAACAAACAAAGCAATAAAAACTTACTACTGTCATAATTGTTTTGGTTGTCACTAGAAACATTCGAATTTTCTACCTAATATATCTGCTAAAATGAATTTACTTACTTTCTGCTGCATGAACACTCTTATTCAATCATTCACTTACGAAGTTTAAATATGCTATACAACTATACCATATAATGCTACTGCTTGGAAGACTGCAGCTACGAAGGTTAAATTTGAATGAATGTTATATAAGGTACCTCTCAGAGATACATTTTGTAGACAACTGCTTACAAAAATTATTCTACGAGGTATTTCTCTAGGAATCTTCAGACACATAGAAAACTTGCTAGTGGTTTACTTTAAATATTTATATTCAAAAACTTACTTACATGTTTACATTTCACAAATTAATTATCAGTAAATATTTTTCTAGCGTTTTTATATAGCAACATTCCTTAATGTATTTCATGTGAATACTTACGGCATGGAAGATATATCCGTAAAATTAATCTATTTAACAGTAATTTACCTAACGTTGATTGGTTACAAGCCTGGCAGACAGAACCCTTAAGTTATTCAACTGTCTTGTGGGGTCTGATTATGTTTATTTTTACTTTATTTTATTTACGTCTTATTTTCTGAAAGGGACGAAGAAAAGTCGTACTCGTCTTGTCTTACACAAACGACTGAGAAGTCCAAAAAAAAAAAAAAACGCAAATTGTACATGCTACGAAAACAAAACTGTGGAGTTACAATTAATATAAATCCAACAAGCAGACAAATTATTTCATAATATTATACTTAATTATTGTTTAGTACTTGTAGCTGTATTCCGATCGAAAAGTAACCATGAACTGTAATGGTGATCGATTCAAATTGACACTGGTTAATTTCAGTAGCGTCATTCTATTCAACGAGCTTACGACAGCAAAGTTGCAACTGTTGTAAATTTTTTTCGTGATTTTAAAAATATTCTTGGATTTTTCAAAATTTTAATTTCAAATTTCAGCAATTTTTTTAAGGGGTATGGAAAGGTAGGATGTCGAGCGGGTGACTTGAACACTCAAGCGTCAATAAAATCTGAACTACTCATCACATTTCGATGAGATTTTTTGCCGAGTAGATATTTTATCAGCTGACGTTTATATACATAACATTATGAGGTAGTATGATTTACTTTCGAGTAAAAAATTAAAAACGGTTTTTAGAAAAATAAGGGCTTGAAACCACAAAATCTACAAAAATGGGAAACTGTAATTTTTATAATTTTTAATACGATAATACCTGGACCTCTATAATAACAGAATTTCAAAAATATTCGCGATTTCATATGAAAATAATTTTAACATCCGTAAACCTATCGCGCAGAGATTTTCGGATAGTAAAATTATTTTCAAATTAAAACGCGAGTATATTTGAAATTCTGTTATTATAGAGGTCCAGGTATTATCGTATTAAAAATTATAAACCTTACTGTTTCCCATTTTTGTAGATTTTGTGGTTTCAAGCCCTTATTTTTCTAAAAACCGTTTTTAATTTTTTACTCGAAAGTAAATCATACTACCTCATAATGTTATATACATAATCGTCAGCTGATAAAATATCTACTCGGCAAAAAATATCATCGAAATTTGATGAGTAGTTCAGATTTTATTGACGCTTGAGTGTTCAAGTCACCCGCTCGACATCCTACCTTTCCATACACCTTAATGCAAAGATAGTTTTTTTTATATATAAGACGTTGTAGTTTACAACATCATTATTCGCTGTATTTTTTTTTCAGTTTGGTATGCCGTTTGGTTTTAGTGGCGTGGAAAAAAAAACTGTAAAATGCAAATTTTGACGTTTACGAGTCACTTCGCAAAAACTATGAGAGATAAAAAAAATCATAAGAGGAAAATTTAGTCATGTTATGTCTAAAATAAGAAAAAAAATGTCTGGTACAGTTATAAAAATAAATGTCACGTTTAAAACTTATGTAGACCGCGCCCTTAAGGGTGCTCTCGTGGTAAAAATGCATTATATTATATCTGTATGACATAGTGTTACGTTACTTGTGACTACAGTTTCCACTTGTGAAAATTTTTTTAACTCTCGCAGGTTTCCCATAGCGGCATTTCAAATTAAAAATTTTAAAGTTACGGAAACATATTGATAACATAAACCAAGTGACTTACTCGAATTAAATAATTTACGCTAAAATTAGATATTATGGGTCATATGCTAAAATAATAAAAAAAACACAAATAAATTCTTTTGTAATTTTTAATGAAATTTGAAAATGAAGTCAGTTTACTTCATAAATAAAAATTTTTATAAAAGACTACATGATTTTTTCTGTGTTAAAAATTTTTTTTTGCATGTGACCAATAATATCCAGTTTCAGTGTTATTCCATTCGGGTAAGTCACTTGGTTTTTGTTATTTCTATGTACCATTAGCTGCAAATTCTGACTTTGACACACCGCTATGGGAAAACTATGAGAGCTAAAAAGTTTTACGAGTGGAAAATGTAGTTACAAGTAACGTCTATAAAGCGAACACTATGTCGTACAAATATAAAGTTACGGATTTTTCCCACTTGATCACCCTGCAGGCCAACACAGGGTGAAGACGACCCGTGTCCAGAGATGAGATACAAGCACAGATGGAGCATTAGCAGCCTATATTGAGGCCAAGCTGACTTTGTTTATTCAGGTTGCAATATGGCGGAGAGCAATCAGCTGTTCCTGTAGATGTATTGAGAAACTAGGTTATGGTTGGCCTACCCGCAGCCACATTACACTCGTAGCTATGGTAGTTAACAACGTTTTTCAGTTACCAATGAGGCGGATGTGGTCCTCCCCTTCCGTCACTAGACCTCATACCTCTCGCCCAACAATATACGTTATGCTCCATCTGTGTATTTCTCTAATCCCTGCCCGTAACAGGGAAAGTTCAACGGGATATGTTGTTTTTCTCGCACACAGGTTCGGACGCAAGACCACGCTGATGGCGTCGCTGGTTCTGCAGATAACCATCGCCGTCAGCATGACGTTCTGCCCCTGGCTGGAGCTCTACATGTTCCTCAGGTTCTGCCTCGGCTTCATCTCCGTCGGCATCGTCATGAGCGGGTTTGTCCTCTGTGCGTGGCTACAAACCTCACCTATTACACTATTATCCGCCGTACAGTAACTTGATACTTTCTGGAAACCCTGATTATAGCTTCGATCTGTTTTCGCACCAACTATGTATCCTTCCGCCAAACGCCAACAATAACATTGCCAAGCAGACGGCTGCACTGCAAGCCGATGTGCATTGTTCATCCGACGCCAGTAACTACGTCACCCCTAAATTATTGTAATATATGTTAAATGTAAATATAAATTTTAATTGATTTCCTGAAAAGGAGCACATTACGTACATATTCCATTGAACGATTTTCAATATTTTAGCAGCTGTTTATAATATACAGAAGAACTATTTCTACGACTTCAATGCCAACCCAACCATCCTCCAACTATAGTATAACAGACGTGCTTAACTCGCTTTTAAAATAATTATTACGAAAAATTTTCATACTCGCCGACACGTAACAAAAAAATACATAAAATTATTTATCTCACTGTATTGCTTTTTCATTTGCTTGCATAGCTGTATGGCAATAACGGAAGTATTCCTAGTATTTTTTTTCAACGGTTTGTTTCTGAAAGTACCAACTTACTGTACGGCGGGTATACACTCTCCTAGCAGACCTTGCAATCATGCACACCTTTGTTTATGACGTCAGTACTTGACGTCACTCACTGCCACATAAAAAGCTAGGTGGCTAACGCGCTGCACATTCTGGAGCATCCGGGTTCAATTCCTGGCTACGGCTTTGTTTCTTTTTTTTTTTTTTTTTTTTTGTTAAGGGTTTTATAAAGTCACTCTAGTTGAATGCCGTAATGGTTCCTAAATAAACGCCCTGGCTGATTCTCTCCTCCATTTTCCCGTGCGCCTCTAGCAAAGCCGTTAAAACTTTCGACGAAAGTAAAACATAAAAATAAAGAATATTTGTATGGGTATAGAATAAACTATACTGTTAACATGTGAAGTTGAATGTTATTCTTGACCAAGACATAAAACTTAATGAAATAGATACTAGTTTTATTATAATACGGTTTACTGATTATCTCAATAATTACTATTTTATTTTTATGTGTATTCTTGTATACTCTTTAAAAGTACATGTATGCCACCACTGACTTTTTTGTTCATCTCGCTGCGGTACGTACTGGTATAGTATCGCATCAGCTATTTTATTAATACTCTGAAAATTCTTAATAAATAAGTATTGTCATTATAAAAGCCATTTGAAACGTCATCTCATAAATTGGTTCCTACATATTTAATCCGGTAGCATTATTTTGCATTTCTCAGAGAAGAAAATGGTTTTCGTCAGAAAGCGATACGTTTGAAAATAAGTGACCACCACGGAGTATAATCCAGCATAAATCCACATTCTAACATCCGCTACGATAGATAAATAAACGCTAACAACACCATTTGAAATCAATACGTTTTTTGAGAGTCAATATGAATAAACTACGAAACAACTACTCTGCAGAATGATTCATTTGTTAAGCGTTATCTCTTGCACTGCAATTAAATATACCAGATTTCGCCTAAATACGTTACTCGAGAAAGATTTTTGCTCATAAAATTGGCAAAAAGTATTGTCTATGTTTTATTTTTAATTAATTGAATTTGGCTTCGAGAAACCTACAATTTTAAACTGATGCTTTAGCACTGAATTATGTACTATGGCTTCTTAAGCACTATAACAAGAATCTTGTGGTTATTTCAGTGGAAATATTGTTTTGATTCGTAGATGTAAAATTGATGAGGAGGGCTGTAGGCAGACATAGGCGAGGAAGTTAAGGTTTAGTTTGTCTGCAGGCATGGAGCTGGTGGGAGGCAAGTGGCGGACCATCTCCGGAGTATCATACCTGTTCCCTGTGCCACTCAGCTACATCGCCATCGCAGGCATCGCCTACTATATCCGCGACTGGAAGAACCTCCAACTAGCCATCACCCTGCCCTCCGTGCTTCTCTTCGGCCTCTGGTGGTAAGTTACATCTACGTCCCTCAATTAGGTACCCATGATTCTAGCGAAAAGACTTCTGCACCACTTCGTTTCAATTCCGCTCGTGCACTTCTGCAGCTCTGCTTCCTTGTCAATGGTCGGATGGTTTTATCTCCCAGTATCTTGGTATTCTACCCGCTTATCACAGACGTGTGCGGGGCTGCGGTGACCATTCACTTCCCACCAAGGCGATCCGGGTTCGATTCCCTGGAATTTCGCATGTAGGAATCGTGCCGGACGATGCCACTGGTCGGTGGGTTTTCTAGGAGATCTCCTGTTTCCGCCGCCCTTTTCATTCCGGCGCTGCTCCATTCTCACCTCATGTCACCCCCCATCAGCGGTAAAGACCTCGATGTTGAGCGCTGACCAAAATCTCTCATTCTACTCACTCACAAACGTGTGATGTCACAGTAATCTTATTCTCACTGGCTCAGTCAAATATTGCGATGCCTCTATACAACGACACGCTGCGAATTACTACAAAGCATATCTGCAGATTTGTACATGAGGCACTGTAGCAAGGTGGTACAAAATTATTTTCGCGGAAATCAATAGTTACTTACTATTTGACGCACAGAGCGAGGTGGAGCAACGGTAAAACTTTGGACGGATTCGATCCCCATTCCCGGATATCTTGGTTTCGGTTTCCCGAAATCGCCACCGGCGAATGCCGGAAGAGTTAAAAACCATAGACAACAACTGATTCATATTGTGTTTGCCCAATTAAATTTTTCCGTCTGTACTACCTCGCTGTTGATGAGGTGTTAAGCCCTACTTCCCTAGTATCTCTGTCTTAAAGTAAGTTTCTTCGAACATTTATTATTTTTAAACCTAAATGTCAGCGGGACATACTTTCGCCACAGTTATTTTTAGTAAGTAGGAGGCTTATTTGTCCACTCCTTCCAAAATTATACGGGTTCCGTTCCCGGTGGGGTTGTCCCCGACAAGCTTGTATGTGGCAGACGTGTTGGTTTTCTCAGAGAACTCCCGAGTTTACCCCCGAGCTTCGCATTCCATCGCTTCTCTATTGCAGGATTTCTCTTCAGATCATGTTTGAGGGAGTGGCTGACTCCTACGGGCCCCCCAGTTAGACGGTCGGCTATCGGGGTACAATGCCGTGCACTCGGGTACCCCCACCATACGATGCTTGTTTATTTATTTACCAATCACAGCTACATACTAGTGCACTTCCTTAATTAGTTTGGCCCTTCTAGTTACTGCTCGATTGGAGTGTTACACGGCGGTCCTCCAGCTGACGAGACGTGGAAGATGTGTAATGTATGTGGTTCCTATATGTTTCAGGGTTTTGCCTGAGTCTCCGCGGTGGCTACTGGAGATGGGTAGGAAGGACGAGGTGATGGCCGTCCTGCAGGAAGCGGCCAGGGTCAATAAGCGACCCCTACCTGCCAACACCGACAAGATATTCCAGCAGGTATTGTCTCTCAACGCCTCCTTATAACATGGAGCTAGCCGTAGTAAACATATTTGTACTTTTAAAAAAAATTGTTTAGAAAAAAAGTTTCCATGATATGTTTATATAACTTTATAAAAATGTTTTAAACGTTACAGGAAATGCTTGGAAAGTTACAATTATATATGTATGTTTACAAATAATAATTGTACCTTTACAAATACATTCTTGTACATTTTTACAACAATTTTTCAATTCATGTAAAAAAATTGGTAGCTAGTTTCCAATAAACCTTTCTTTTTGTAAAGGTAATACAATATATTTTATAAAATGTGACAATACTATCAAAGGTTACTTTGTTTTTCATCAAACACTTTGCTCATGAAAATATATCCCACTCGTCCGTACAGATATTTGGAAAATTTAGACCACTTTAATTACCTGCAACATTCTTGTCTGAACTCCCTATATTAATAAATGTTTTTGATAATAGTATACAAGCTATTTCTGGTTCAAGTACGAAGTTACTTACTGTTCAGTGGTCCGACCACTCGATCGCTTCCTTCCATGCAGGTCTATCTGCTATGCCCGGCGAAGAGTCTCATGATTTTCGGCCCGTGGGTTTTCTCGGGTTACTCACGTTTCCTCCGACATAGCATTTTACCGCTGCTTCAATATTAACCTCACACTATACTCTCTCAACTCCATTCCTGTCCTGATAATTTTCAACCTGTGTTAAAAGTGCGCTATCAATGACTGTTACAGCAAACACTTAGTGTAGTAGTCCAATGGTGTCCATTTTAGCAAGGTATTATATATATATAATGTATGTAAATAAATATAAAAATTATTTCAGTTATGAAAAATATTTTTCACTATGTTAAAAACCTAATTTCAATTACATCTTAACTAAACAGTAGCATTTGCAATGTGTTAAAATTTTAAGTATTTCGCAAACAAAGGTACAATGGTTAAACCATAATACAATTTCCTAAAAATATTTAATTAGTATATAAATACGGACAACAGCGCAAGATAATTATCACGTATGAGTACCAGTGGAGAACGTAAGCTGTGTAAAAGATAGCAGCTACTAAAAATGGTTTAATCTCTTTAAACTCATATGATATAATTTTTTGTAAATAATTACTTACATGTTAATGTACCTACCCAAGAAAGTTAACAAACAATTAAAATTAAAATAGGAAACATTATCAGAACTGCGTTTCACAGTTTCACGTAGGCTAGGTTTTACCAGTTTGGTCCTGAAGAATAACATCCGCAAGTCATGACCTTTAGTTGTACCGTATTAAAGAAATATATATGTTTTGTTTGATTTCTTGACGTGTAAAGTGAAATTAAAGAAGTTTGATGTTAACATTTTCTTAATTGTACGACTAAAAATATTTTAAAGTGTATTTATTAGTCTGTGTAATAAGTTTGAACCTGAGGCACACTGGTTCATTCAAGTCTGTACTTTTAGTGATGTGATTGAAATTAGTTTTACCATTAAAAGGGTCACGAACATTTTTCTGACCCAAGTTCTTTACATACTTCTAACTTTGATGCTTGTAAAGCCATGAATTTGTGGTGCAAAAATGTTTGCGCCATTTTGTTTCAGTGTCTTATGTGTACATCTGCTGTTCTGCTTCGTGGTCAATGATTGGATGTTTTGACTCTTGTATTCCTTGGTGCTCTATTGGAAAATCGGGGGAAGTTAAGGAATTGCAATGCCATAATATCTTAATGTTAATATTACGATGTGATACTATTATCGTTGGACTGTAGTGAACTATGAGATTCTTAGCAAAAAAAAATACTCAACGTAAAATAGCAGTGTGACTGCATTGGCATCTTTCCCCCCCCCCCCCCCGAATTACCTTATAGTGTCATAATTATATTATTATTTATGACTGGTGAAGTCAAATATAATGAGAGATGTGCTTGAGAATAGACAAAATGGCGAAAAAATCTTTTAGCGACAAAATACTCGTCACTTTAGCTATTTGTTTATAAGCTGCTATGACCTACTTCAACTTGCGACCAGGAAACAAGGAATCCATCCCTTGTTTTCCTTGCAAGTTTTCATTGGCTGGAATATCTTCAAGGATGAACTCTGATCCCATTCAACACATTACTTCATTTCAAAGAGGGTTTGCCGTCTGACTTATCGTTATACGTATTCGCGGAATTTTCCTGCACCTAGAAATTACGTAACATTGTGCAAGATTACCCTAATCCATTTCTGCGGTATCTTCTTGCACACACATAACAATGGTCGTTAAACGTATAAAGCCTTGAGTCATAAACATTTTACTGTTTGTTAAGTATATCCTGCAGTCCACAAGCCAGGCCTCAGTACTTAGCTGGTAAGCGTTTTTCGCCTTACGTACGTACACGTTACACGGAAATATGTTGCGTTATTACGCACAACCTATTTATAGTGTTGTCTTAAGCTCGGGCGAGTTTGCTGCCACATGGCTGCAGCAAATCATGATGACAATAGATTAGTTTCTAATAGCTGCAACAAAATCGATTTCAGACAAATCATTTGAATGATAGTTCACTTTTTTTATGAGCAGACATCGTAATCGTAGAATATTTGATATTAACATCAACGCTTCATTGCTTACATGAATATCTTAAAGCAATTACACAATATATGCAATTTTTAATTACATTTATCTAAAATAACTTGAGCTATATGCACACAAGACGAAATCCAAAGTGCGAGACAATGTAGTGTCCACGTAGTTTAGAACGAAAAATGCAGGAAATATATCATGTACGTTATGACGAGTAAGCGTAGGATCAAGTTTGGACTGCTCGTCATTTGAACCTACGCAAATAATATAATGGTCAGACTCAGAAGGTTTTTTTTTTAATTCGTAATATTTAAAATTTTGAATTTAAAATTGCGGAATTTATTTCGATAGAAAAATATTTTATTTTATGTTTAATATAGAAGACGTAGCATAAAACATCTTTATTCACTGTATATTTTTTCATATTGGAATGTCAGTTGGTTTCAGTGGCATACATAAAACCCTAAAATGCAAATTTTGACGTTTACGAGTCATCACGAAAAACCGACGAGAGATAAAAATATTTTATAGGAGCAAAATTCGTTCACAATTTATGTCTAAAATAAGAAAGAAATATCTCGTACAAAAATGAAAATATGACGTCGAAAATTTATGTAAATCGCGCCCTTAAGTGTGTTGCCTAAATGAGAGCTGAGGAGTGAGTAAGGATAGGGATTTACACGTTAAATTATGTTCTGCGGTGCTCAATCGTTTTTAATAATATCACTTTCTAACAAAAAACTATTTTATGCATTGAGAATATGAAACTGTTGCTACAGAAATAAAAATTATGACATTATGTTTCGAGTTTTTATAGTAAAAATAATGTGTGTCTATCCTTATCAGAATGTTTAAAAATAAAGTCCTGAAAGATCATATATCAATGTGGGCCTTGCCGAGACGAACAAAAAATGTCAGCCTTGACATACGTGTAGAGTTACTGAACCACATATCATGTAATTTAACATGAAAATCCCTATCCTTGCCTACTCCAGGGCTCCGAGTTAGTCAGCCCCTTAATGCCCGGTTTCAGTCGTCATATTGAATTTTATTATTTTTCTTTTTTTTTTTTTTGGGAGGGGGGGAATTCTGAGAAGAAAAGTGTTAAATCGGTGACTATACCGCGAATTCTATTTACCTTGAGCTACAATACAAGCATGGCAATAGAGCTAGTAATGTATAGTTAGGTCGCAATTTGTCGGGCAAATTATGAATATAAAAAATTTGCTACACACATTGCGGCGTAATTATATGTTAACAGCTAAATCGCAAGGTCTGTACTGTAGCGAAATGTAAATAGAATTTGAGGTATAATCGCATATTTAACATTTTTAAATTCAGAATTCAAAATAAAGCGAAACATAATAAAATTCAATATGGTGACTGGAACCGAGCCTTAAGAGTGTTCAAGTTCAACCACTTTGTATACGGTACTTGTGTGCACAGCTTCCTCTTAGAAAGCAATTTTAACTGGTTTAGTTTTCTCAAAATTGTGCGTAAAAGTTAAAATTTGCATGTTACGCTGCCATGTACATATCGAAAACCAGTTGACTTACTTAAGGGCGTTCAAGAGGGAAAAAATCGCAATTTACATGGTTATGAGAAAAATATGGGCCATAAAATAGTTTCGTGTACCCACAAGTATCGTCTACAAAACTAGCACTAGTTCATAAAAATATCAAATATTATTTACTAAGCATAATAGATCACCCTTAATGTGGTCGCCTAGTACTGCACGCCGCGCCGTTCGTCGGCCACATTCAAGTGTCATGAACAGAGTGAGGGTGTAGATGCACGACATATTTGATTGTTGTTGCTGACCGCGAAGTGGTGTGCCGCAGATGATGGACGCGAAGCCGCCCAGCCAGGAGAAGGCCGGTGTGCTGGACCTGTTCCGTACACCCAACATGCGCAAGATATCGCTCGTGCTGTACGTCATATGGTTCGCCGTCTACCTCGTCTACTACGGCCTGGTGCTGAACCTCGCCAACATCGGCGGCGACGTCTACGTCAACACTGTCATCTCAGGTCAGACGAACTTCCAACTTTCCTACACAGTCAACATTTGTTTCTTTTACAAATTTACTCTTTGGATGCTAGGTTGAAAAAAATCTTCTTGTAACTTTACAGATCTGTTGTAAATGTTACAGGAAATACTTGTAAATATACAAATATGTCTGTATATTTACAAACATTATGGTATATTTTCAAATAATAATTCCGCCGGGGTCGGTCCCCGGATTTTAGCATGTGGGAATAGTGCCGGAAGTTGCCGTTGGTCGGCGGGTTTTCTCGGGGACCTACCGTTTCCCCCACCCTTTCATTCCGGCACTGCTCCATTCTCACCTCATGCCACCCCTCACCAGCGCTAAAGACCTCACTGTTAAGCGCTGACCAGAATCTCTCGCTCGTTTGCTTCAAATAATAATTAAATCAATCATTTGAGTAACATCAGATGTCGCATTTTTCTCAACATGGGTTTATGCATATTTACTCTTCAAAGCATGAAAGTCAACCATTCAACACAGGTATGACACGTTCGCCAATTATTATTATTTTTTTTACAATTTCAGCATATTATTTATAAGGTTTTTCAAAATAAAACATTTTCAGTATTTCATTGTTCAAAAGGTTTTTCTTGAAAGTGACGTGTGGTGTTTCTGGAATGATTGATTCAATTGTGCGTTTACAAATCATTATCCGGAAATTTTTTACAATTGTATGAAGCGGCACAAAAAAATTTAACAACCAGTTTCCTAGAGTTTTTATTTTTTGTAAGAGAACTATATATTTTGTAAAATATGACATGTTGAAGTTTATTTTGTTCCACACTAAACACTCTGCTCATAAATATATAAATAATACAATAGTCTCCACATGTATTTTGGAAAATTTAGACCATTTTAATGACCTGCGACATTCTTATTGTAAGGCCGAGACTGATAAATGTTTTGACATTAGTTAACAAGCTTTCCTAGTAAAAGTACGATTTTTTTGCTGTGTAGTGACACATTCTTAGCCTGATAGGCTTTATGTCCGGTGTATAAATTCGTTACGTGTAAGAAGGTATTTTTCTTTTCGCCACTTCATTCGGGGCCGTGATGGGTGGGGGAGGAAGATTGCTGCCATGGAAATATGTTGACCAAGGTTTGTCAAATTTAATTTGCCTGTCAAAGGGAAGATTGATACGTAACACGCCAATAGCACAGAATAAATGTGAAAATATCCGGGGTGTATGGTTTGTAAGAGGGTAAAGGGGAAGGGACCGTACGAATTCGTAGAGACCCTTGTTTGATGAACACTCTTATATCATTACTAAAACTGTAATAATTTTTTTTAATGCTAAAGCAAGAAATACTGTCATGTTGTGTCCATCTTTTTAAATCACTGTATACATGAGTTTAAGTTGTACACCTTTAGACCCGTGCTTTGGTGTAAATCATCTTTCTGCTTTAAGTGAGTGTGTTAGATATTACTAGGTGTATCTTTAAAAAGAACTAGTGAATTATTGGACATTGACTTGTCATTATCCAAAAACCATAAACTTAAAAATATTCACACTTTCAAAACGAAGTTAATGTCCAAAAATCTGACGGTATTTGGTACGAATATAATAACGTTTTCATTTATCACATTTTCCTGGTTATAAGGCAACATTTTACTGGCCCCCAGAATTATTTTTCTTTAGAAAATTACAATCCTAATGTTTTTAATGCATAATGTTCTCATTTAGAATAGGGCTATACTGTACTGCAATAAATTTTGCATGCTTTCAAGGACACTGTCTGACTCATCTTGGCTTTTGGATGTCAGCCACTGCGGTGTCGAAGGTGATTCCGCTGCAGGGGCGTGGTTGGACAAGAAAAACCAACCATGCCTCAGTAGGTAGCAGCTTCTTCTACCTTGAAGACGGCAGCAACTGCCAATTCATACCGGAAAATCTAAATCACCTTCGACCCCCGGCTGACACCCAAAAGCCAAGATGAGGGTTCTATACTGCAGCCTATTTTTCTAGCATGTACAGAGCGAGTGGTAATGTTATGGTGCGAGCAGAAGTGTATGAGCAGTATGTTTGTTGTCACAGGCGTTGTTGAGGTGCCGTCCATTGCGCTGAGCATCGTGATCCTGCTGAAGATGGGCCGCAGGTGGCCTCTATGTCTTACCCTCGTCGGCGCTGGCGTGGCATGTCTGCTCACCCTCGTCGTGCCTATTGGTCAGTACTCGTCTAGAACTACACATTATATGATGCAGTTTTCCTGCAGGCTTGTCGCTTTCGTGACTGGTCCCGTTTCTCTACATGTACAGTATTCCGCATATTATGTTGCAGGCTTTATTAAGAATTCGTTTACGGACTACACACAGAAAATACAGTTTTGTAGCGGCTACAAAATATTTTGTCACTTTAGACCCTACCAAATAATTTTGTGGTGAATACCAAATATTTTGCAGTGGCCACAAAACTTTTTGTTGAATTGTTAATAATTTAGCAATCACTAACAAACAACTTACTGAACACTGCAAAATATTTGGTGTTCACCACAAAAATGTTTGGTAGGGAATAAATTGACAAATTATTTTGTAGCCACTACAAAACAGTTCTTTTCTGTGAAAAGTTACGAGAATGCCAGTTACTTCACCCATAATTTAACTCTTAAGGGCGGAAAACACCTTGGATGTTGGAAATAAAAAATACATTCAATACATTGAAATAAATAAAATAATTAAATACCGTGTGTTTACGATACCTTATTTCTGTTTAGTTAAATAGAGAAAATATATTGAAAAGATAAAAACTTTCTCAGGCGTTCCCTCCCCTAGCGTTCGCTTCAGGACGAAGACAACATTTATTTTCGTAACAGTTTTCTCCCAATATCTTACCCTAATTATCTTCCTCCTGAACATACATGTCACTTCCACCACACCTAAAAACTTTGTATTCAATGTATCAATGTCTATACACTGCATACGTTTACCTTGTTCCCCACGGTCATACACTTAGAGGTATTGAACAGTCACTTTGCGACCAGATCTTACTTCTCACCTGCTACTTAGTACACTTTAGCTCAGAGGTTAACAAATCAATAGCATGCCAAAATATATATGTCCAAATAAAAAAAATATATATATTATAAAGCTTTAAAAGTACGGTACTAAAATGTTAATCTACCTACTACTTTGACCTTAATTAAGAACGCCAGCTATCTGGATGCTGACAGTTTCGCAATGTTCCACTCAAACACACACACGCAAACTCACGCAGATACATACAGTTCATATATTCAGGTAAGACATGCAAGGGTAATACATTTAAAATTAGTTTACGAGTTAGTCCAAATAATTAGAAGTTATTAAATTAGGCGTTCACTAATAAAATGCTGCTATGTAACTTCTGCACAAAATCATGCGATACCATAAATGAAAATGTATTCTTCTATTTCTCAATTAAATGTGTTAAAAAACACCAACTTCTAGGGCTAGGAAAAATTCGCTAGTTCAATGACCTACAAGCTAGAATCCAATGTCCTATGCATACTCAAGCCCCGTATATTTGTTCATTGTCTGCTGTCTGAATGAGTAGCACGTAATGGACAAATGGTACGGCTTCGGTGTACACAGGATAATGGATTTTAGCAGGTTGGTCGTTGCAGTCGTGAAATATTCCTAGCCCTACCAGTTCTATAGGTTGCAGCATGAGACACTGCTTAAAAGTAGAGCTCGGAAAATTTCGCTGATTCGATGACCTGCATGCGAGATTCCATTTTCCCATGCATACTCAAGACCCGTCTATTCGTTCATTGTCCGCTGTTCCAGCGAGTAGCAGCTAGTGGACAAATGGTCGAGGCTTGTGTATGCATAGGACAGTGCATTCTAACATGCAGATCATTGAATCTGCGAAATTTTCCGGCCCCTACTTATAAGTAGGGACTGGAAAATTTCGCGAATTCAGTGACTTGTAGGCTACACTGTAAAAAAAATTTAGGCAAATTTACTCTACATGTAATGGAAGCTAATTACCTCTACAAGTGAGGGAAAATTACTCAACACGTGTCAAGGAAAGTTACTCAACTGGTAATGTAATTTTTCATTACATATTGGCGCAAGCCCTCTAGGACAATTTGACATAACGCGCGAGCGAAACTTCCGAGAGGTTTGTGTGGCGAATATATATCAAATTTTGCGGAAATTTCCACACAAATTCAGTAATCACATTTCCCTCTTAAGGTTGGGGAATATTACCATACATGTGATGAGTAACATTACTAACTTTTTTTACAGTGTAGAATCCATTATACTATGCATACTGAAGCCTCGACTATTAGTCAACTAGCTGCTACTCGCTGGAACAAGAGACAATGAACCAATAGACGGGGCTTGAGTATGCATAGTATAATGGATTCTAGCCTACAGGTAATTGAATTCGCGAAAATTTCCAGTCCTACTTATAAGACGTTGCATGTACCGATGCACATTAACATTAGCTTATCGCCGGTTCGCTGGCTGTTATTTACGTCAACGGATATGCAATTACGGATAAACGTTGACATATCAAGTTTAACGGCTGGAAAGTTTAGTGGACAGTTAATGATCTGTAACTCGGAGGTTTGTACTTGGAGACGGCGAAGTTTAACTTTCACTTCCTCAATATCCTGTGTTAATTATTTTGCTGCGTTACGTCGTGAACAATTTCAATGCACCCACTCTCACTCTTCATCTGCCGCAAGGTACCGCGTAATTCTATGTACATGCCGGTAATGGCGTGTACGTTACGAAATACACTTTTATGTAGTTTCCGTTATATGCTGATGTTGACAACATTGTTGTGATCAGCTGCTCTTGTAACACAACGAGAACATATGGTGAAGCAGCTTGCATATTTGCTTCGATGGTTGTTTCAATTATCTGGCCACATCGACAAGAAAATACAGAAAATTTATAATTATTTAATTATCTGGTGCGAAGATTTTGTTTGTTGAGGTACGCTAACTTACTTAGCTTTCTTTATATATGACAAAGACTAGAAGATATTTTTTTGTAAACGCAGAATACAGTGTAATGTATTATACCCAGATACCAAAAAGAGAAATATTGCAAATGTTTATACTGAAAATGTCTCAACGGAAATTATCTTTTGAGTGTAACATGAAGGCTAACTCAGTTAATTAATATTGCAACATCGCGTAATTTTTATTATAATATGAATATTTGTACTGCGGTGTCACTTAAATTGCGTACATGTATGGCAAATGTAGTTAAAGCCACGAGTTTTGCAAAAATAATTTCGGCTCAGTTAGTTCCAGTGTCTTACGTGAACACCTGCAGTTCTGATTCATAGTCCGTGATTGGTTGTTTTTAAGTTTCACGTGACTTGAGGTTCTATCCGCAAATCACAGACCAGTCTTGGAGTCCTATCATAGCCATTCGTTTACATGTAACCAATTGAAGTAAAAATCACGACGATGGTCAATTGTGTTTCAGTGATGTAGAAGATTCATAAAAACATATTTTGCTCCTTTTTACTGCTTGGGAGTAAAATTTGAAAAAATCCTATAACTAATTTTTGGTTATTTACGTAAGCAACATTTTGAAGTGAAAACCAAATCTCTATCCCGAAGGATTTAATGTAGCCTATATCGATAAATGTTCGGAAACATATTTAAGGTCTCTTCACCCCATTGAATTTCGAGAAATCCTTAAAACTGGCTAACACCGGTTTGTATGTGCGATCTGTTAAAGTAAAAATCAGGACGATAGGCCGTCGGGTACGAGCTGTATCGACGTTTCTTCGGAAATACATGTTACCCCTTTTCACTCCCTTTTTTTAAATTTCGAAAAATCCCTCTTCAGTGCTCGCCTACGACCTGAGAGGAAACCTTACAAAAATTGCATGGTTCTAGGTCCAGTTGTGTGGGCTGCAGTTTATTTGTCAGTCAGTCAGTCAGTCATCTCTTTTACATATAGAGATGTACTGCAGGTGCAATTGATCGGTGTCCAAATATGAGATTATTCTCTAGCTTTACTGTTTAACTTCATAAACTAATTTTTTTTTAAATTTTAATAGTTTGTAAAATGAAACTTGTAGAAAACAATTATTTTTGCGTTTATTTTTTATCAGAGAACAATTAAAATAGCACGCTCTTGAGACAAGGCTTGTACCTTGCTTGCTTTGTACAAGTACTAACTACTGTTAGTGACCTTGATCCGTCGTCTACGTGGTAGTTGCCCCGGGTTAATCACAGGTCACCTGAGCAGATAGCGGTCATGTCGGCTGTCTCAGTGACAAGGCACGCTTGGAACACGCAGCCGTTACATAAACGTTGCCAATTGACACCAGTTAAGACAGATTACAACTCGGCACTTTCTGCTCGAATTTTAAGATTTACAAAGATAGCTAGAACCTTTCAAAAAGTTAAGTTTAGTTCTTTATGTAGACAATATATTACCCTCGCTTGTATTGCTAGTGTGGAATAATTTATTTTGTAAGAAGAAAATATTTGTTATTAGGGACATTTAAATACGGGAAATGGAGTCTGAGTGACGTAAACGGCCAATTAGTTTCCATTTTTTTAAAGAAGGAAATAGTAAAGGCACTAATAATACGGTACGAATTGCAGTACTTACCGATTCAAAAAGATTTATTGGAAAAATATAATACTTAACGTGACAACATAGATAAATATTAATTTTTTCCGTTAATATATCTAATATTACCTGCGATATGTTATAAAATCAATTAAGAATTCAAGGCATGCCATTTAGAAAATTAACTTTTGACACTAGTATTGAAATGGTATCGACTTTGGTGTAATTCTGCTCTTTAGTTTTGCAGTGGTTTCGAAACTATTTTTTAATGCAAATTAATACATATTATATCAAAAATTCATTTTTACAGTTTTAATGTTTATATACATCATCGTTTGTATCTTAATTTTTCTGTTGCAATACACCAAACGGATTTTTAGAATTTCCCCCCACCCCCCTCTGAAATATCACACATTTTCTTGTCAAAATAAGCCAAAAATGAAGCAAAAAAATGTTTGCTAGCAAACGGTACATTATTTTATGAAACGCTCTGGCAAATTTGTGTATCGTATGGCTGTACAGTCTCAAATTTTTTTCAATGAATTTGGTTAAAAATATTTTAGTTATTTGCAAATGTTTGAAATAATTGAAATATCGTGGCTTTAAACAAACTCACTAATAGAGGAATAGTAGATACTTTACCATTTTTGCTGTTTACAGTACTCATTTAAATCATGGCGCTAATTTTCTTAAGTATGTTGAAGCATGTACAGTTACGAGCAGAAATATTATAGAATGTGTTTACGTCTCGTCGACAGCGAGGTCATTAGTCAGTTATAGGTTGTTCAGGATAATGCAAGCACTGCTTCAATATTTCTTTCAGCCATTTTGCAAACATCATTAATACTTTTGGCCTAAAAACTTCCCTGGAACCAATACCCATTGTAAACATTCCCCCAATCTCAAAACTGAACAATTTTGGAGCAAAGAAAATACAGTTTTTTGGCTATTACAAGCGTCGGGAAGTGCTCAGTTTAAAGTGGACAGACTATAAACAACTTTGGTGCAAAGACAGGAGCTGGGAAAGGAGTCTTCGATGGCCATTGTTAAGGAACCATTCCAGTATTCGCGTGGAGTGATTTCGGGAAACCATGGAAAAACAGAATCAGAATGGCCGGATCCGGGGATCGAACCCGGGTCCTCCCAAATGCGAATCCAATGCGTTCCCGTCGCGCCGCCTTCAAAGCACAGATTTAAATTTCAGGCATGTTACAAATTATGTTTTTGGAAAAGAGCAATTTATAATTTAGTTCAGATTGACTGGAACACTAAAACATTTCTAGTTTTTTTTTTTTAATTTCAGTTGCATTATAAAAACTAAAGACCAAACTAACATTCGTATTTTTATTTAATTATTTGTTAAGACCACTCCAGAAGATTTTATTTTCACTTATGTAAATGTCTAAAGTAATTTTTAATGGAATTATTTTAACAAATTCCAGACAATATGTAGTTTTGCAACCCAAATGCAAATTCACTTTTACTAAGTAATTCATCGCTCGGCTGCAAAATAATAATTACAACAATAATAATAGTAATAATAATATTATTAATAATAATTATTATTATTATAATTCGCTTGGTTTTCAAATCAAAAGTTGGGATGTATGTTGTTCACGGTAAAGTGAGCAATTTTAATTTTTATCTTATGAACGCTATTGTAATTATTAAACTTTATAGTTTGCATTTGATAATTGTGTAATGCAAGTAGTATGTTTATTACTGGCTTACAGCTTTGTGTTTATATTGTCAAATAAAAGAATTTAAATTTTACTGCGTACCAAATTAGAAAGTAACCAAGACTTAAAAGTAATGGCTTAACTGTGAATAGTCAATACTTTGGGCGCGATAAACAAACCAAAATGTGAGGTTAATCGATGCGAAATAAATTGGGTATAAACTTGAATACACTTGCGTTAAAACGCGTGGCGTTTAGTCTATATTTACATAATAGTTTTTCGAAGTAGTATGTCCTAAGTCGCTGTTAAATGTCGTGCCTCGGAGACTTGGCGAAAGCAAGGGTAGGGATGAAAATGTTAAGTTAAGAGGCCATTCCAGTGTTTCAGACGCATGTATGCAATCCGTATTACCCCATATAAATCAAGGATAATCTTTCTATCGCTATAGCAATAAACATATTACGCATATAAAACTGTATTAGCATTTTTTAAAGATACAACCCTTATTATTCGAGCTGCGTTCTGCAAAATCAAGTATAACGAACGGTTACATTATCAACGTGATAAAAAAAAAAAGGTTCTGTAAAATTTGTTGTCAACCTATCTTTATTTACACTTGACTTCGGCGAACGCAGAGAAAATAAGAACGAACGTGTCTTAGATAAACCGCAAAGATAATGTTCATACGGAAATACTCTTAATGCTATAACGATAGTAAGATTATCCTTTATTGATTTGAGTTTAATACAGGTCGCATACAAGTGCTTGACACACTGGAATGGCCTCTTAAATTAAGTGAGTCTTAGTCACCTCAAGATATGAGTATACTGGATAGTACAAAATTGTATGACATTATTTTTTGGTGGAGGGGTGTGGGGTAGAGGGACGTCACATCTAAAGAAGCAAAAATAACATAACATAAACGTAGGTCGGAAAACGCATCGTTACTGTGCACGGCACTTGGGCAGGATCATGTTACTGTGAATGTTACATTATACATAAAGCCTCGTAAGGTATGTAGTTGCTAATATCTTCAATGATATTCCACAGTAAAACGATCCTGCCCGCACTCAATATACTATACATCATGTATGAGGTGCATTTTCGGAGCTATGTTCATATTACATTGTATGGCGATCTAAACGTTTGGATTGTTCTCTCAACATATTTACATGCAGTTTGAAACAACCCGTACACCACCACGGACATGTTTTATTCATGTCAGTGAGGGTCACATTTTTATAGTGTCTGTTATGCCGTTTGAAATCTACTAACAAATATCAATTTGATGCCCAAAACACTAGAGTGAGAATGACAGATTTTGGTCAGCGCTCAACTTCAAGGTCTTAAACGTAGGTGAAGGGTGACATGAGGTGAGTATGGAGCAGCGCAGAAATGAAGGGGCGGGGGAAACGGGAGATCCCCGAGAAAACCCGCCGACCAGCGTCATCGTCCGGCACGATTCCCAAATCCGAGAACCAAACCGCACCGGGAATCAAACCTGGATCGCCTTGGTGGAAGGCGAATGGTCTGACAATTTTTTTTCTGACTAGAATGTTAGGATCCTTGACGAGGTCTCAAAATCGCCAACGAGCCGAAATCCCCCCTTTCAAACTTTATTATTAGACAATTCCCCAGTATTGACAGTTTTTTTTTACTTTAACAATTAAAACGACTCGAACGGACAAACACAAATTGTACACCCAGCCAGACCTGGGAATCGAACCCAGAACCCCTCGTACAAAAAAGCCACTAGGATAGAGTGTTTATGACAGAGGGATGGTTGTGTCGTGTTGCAGGTCGCACGGACGTCGAGTGGCTAACCATCACGTTCGCCATGTTGGGCAAGTTCGCCATCGCCTGCTCCAACGCCATCATGCCAGTCTTCACGGCGGAGTTGTTCCCCACTGTGGTACGCAACCTGGGGGTCGGCTCTTCCAACCTGCCCGCTGGCATCGCGCTCATGACTGTGCCCTACCTCTGGAACCTCGTGAGTTATACTACACACAATCAACAGTCTTCAAACTTCAAGTTAACCACTGTTAAAAAAAAAAAAAAAAAAAATACACGACACATACAATACAAATTTTTATCCTTGAATCGCTTAGTTTTAAAATGGCATCAGTCAGTACTTCGAAGGTTCATGTTACCAAATTTTTTTTCTTCTGATCACTAGACATGTACCTAACGATTTGGTACTATTAAAATGGCATCCATCAGTGCTTTGTGCTCTTACAAACATGCAAAATATATTATGTGTTTTGAAACGGCACCAGGCACCGTTTTCCTAAAGTATGCTTCCTTTGGCTGATGTCATTTCAAAACAAAGCGATTCACTTATCGTGACGTAGCCCATGACACTTTTTTCAGTGGGAATTATTTAATTTAGGTAAGTTAGTTGGTTTTCCTTCGGCTATAAAACAGTTTTATGCGAATTTGAAACTTGACACGCCACTATACAAAAACTATCGAGGCTTAAAAATGTTAATCACTGTAAGAAAATAGTTACAGCAAACTACACATCGTACAAATATAAAAATTACTAAACCATTAAACCCTTTGGCGAACTAACTCCTTAAGGACTACATGGAAAACAGACCAATTGTTGAACTGCACATGGTGCCATTTGTAATGGCGACTGTGGTTACATTCTTGAAGTTACGTGTTCTGACAACAATCAGGGAATGAATATGAAAACTTACTGACTTGAGCTACTTATATTACTGAGTTGACCAGCACGATATGGCTAGTGCGAAATGATGTTTTAAATTGATACTTTTCATTTTTGTGCTGCAATTATTTGATAGTTTACCATTTCCTCAGGAAAGTGATTTTAAATTTGATTCTGTACACGATATACCTCACGACATTACTAGAATCGATATCCTTAGTTTCCATTAGAAGGACCCACCCCCACATCAGTTTTAATACTTTCTTTTAAGTAGTTGCCATAAAAATATGTTCTAGGGAGATTAAATTAAATCCCAACAACTCATCATACACTGACTACCTGCAGTACAATTCTTCCATCCACACTGGACTGTGGAACTGGCTACTCCTCCTCCACTAACAGTTTCTTCCTGGAGCACAAGTTATCATACACCCTTTACAATCTCAACAAGTAGGTAGGTAAGTGGGCCTTACGTCTCGTCGACAATGAGGTCATTTCAGACGGTGATACACAAGTTGCTACAATGTCAGGAGCTGTGAGAGGAGTCAGCTATGGGTTTAAGGGCTTGTTCCCGAGTTTTTTCAGACTGGTGCCAATAACTCAAATATTTTTTAACCATAAGTTTTGAAAAAATTTGAGTCAATGTGCAATCACACGATGCACAATATTGTGTACGCTTTTTTTTTTTTAAATAATGTACCATTCACCAGCAAAAAAAAAAATAATTTCCTTCATTTTTGATTATTTTCACGACGAAAAACGTGGTACTTTGGGTAATGAAATCTAAAAAATCGTTCAGTATAATTCTACAAAAAAATTCTGCTACAAATTATAACATATAAGTGTCAAAACTGTGCAGCTAAATTTTTATATGAGTATTAGGTAGCAATAAAACATATTTTCGAAGTCACTGCAAAACTCCGTAACAAGGCCTTAAGGAACTACCCAACTATTCGCCTGAAGCGTTTTCTGTAAATTATGGAAAACCGAAGTCAGGATGGCCGGAGTCAGGGATCTAACCCAGTTCCTCCCGAACGCGCCATCTCGTTCAGTTTTTCGTAAGTGCTCATGGGCAGCCTGTAGTGGTGGTTCCTTGCTCGAGGTTGGTGACAGTGGTTGCGTGTGTGTGTTGCAGTCGAGCATAAACGCGAGGGTGCCAATGAGCGTGCTGGGAGTCCTCGGTGTGATCGGCGGCCTCAGCACGTTGCTGCTACCGGAGACGGCGAACAAACCCATGCCCGGCACGCTGCAAGAGGGTGAGGACATCAGCAGTCCCAGGTACGTGCTACTCCTGAGCTAGTTACATCAACTAACCCGCTGGGGTTACCTAGGTTTGATCTCAGTCACCTCACTAGCTTTCCTTGATCACCAAGTGTATGCCTAAATATTTTCAACCAGTCTCGTGACTTGTCAGTAGAGACCTCAAAAATTATTGTTTCGTTTTGGCACAAGTTATTATTATAATATATATATGATGGGGCTGAATTCGACAGACAAATCATGGGTGCTGATACCTGAATAAATAATAAGCATAGTGTATAAGTATGTATACACATAGGCCATATATAAACCAATTTGGGTATAATCCTAATATTAACAAATAAACATGTTTTTTAAGTTAGAATTATGATTTGAACGGCATTTTCTCAGAATACGGGTAAATAAATTACTTGTAAGGAAAATTCTCTGGACGTTTCTTTACGCTGTTATGCTCTTCTAATCCATAGAAAATTTTGGCAAACACCTTTCACCCGTATGAAAATAGCAGTGTTGGCCGCCCTCTAACTGCATACAACTTTTGAACACGTTGTTTACTGTGAATGTTCGCCGTTGCCTGTGCGCTGAGTACAACTAAACACACATGTACTGAGTATTGCCTATACTCTAGGCTCGGTAGTGCTACGGCAAATCGTTTAATACGTTGTGTAAGTAAACGATAGGTCCTAAACCGTTGCAACAAGAGTATCATCTTTGTTAAGTCACATAGTTCCACAAAGCTTAGTCAAATGTTCGAGTTTTCTGACGCTACAAAAAGTAGATTGTAAGTAGAGAAAGGACATTCCTGCAATTTTTCATATGGCTGGAATGTATTTGTCTGAATTTGCTATGGATTAGAAGACCCTAAACAACATAAATTGATGTTCAGAGAATTGTCATTCTAAGTCATTTATTTTCCCATATATTTTTTTTTAATACCATTCCAATACTCGAACTTCAAGGGCATATTTTTGTTAATATTAAGTTTAGACTTAAAGTATTGTCTAAAATTTTTGAACTATTTATTTATTCAGGAATCATCTTCCGAGCTTTGTCGATCGAATTCAGCTCCATTGTGTATATGGAGGCTGTAACACAGACCAGGGAACTCGTGAATTGTTCGGATCTCTACTAATTAGATGTTTGAGAAATTTACTTGGATTGCTATTTGAACGCTTCAAGCGGATATTTTGCCTTTCCCAGTCTAATCTCGTGACATAATATAACCACATTCGGTACTCCTTCCTCTGCCGACTAATTAATTTGCCTTCAGATGATTTTATCAGTTCTGACGTATGTTTAAGTTTAATTCTAAAACATGTTAGGAATGTATAGTAACTTACTACGGACGAGTTTGTCAGAGAATTTGTTTTCCCCGTCTAATTTACTCGATGCCTGAATTGGTAACAGAATAATACGCAAATAAAAAAGTAATTAGCTTCTTCAAAAATTGCGCTGCTTACCCTCGTACTGTTTTTATTTTATATCATAATTGTTAATATATTTTGAACCTAGAATGTATGTGCTTTTTTTTTTAAGAATATTTGTGTATGTTTCCCTAAGAAAACTTGTAAATATTAACACACAAGAAATTCTAACATCTCGGAAAAAGAGCATGAGACACACGTCCGCTTACATATCACCTGCATTATTCTAAAAGTTGGACACTTACGTATAGTAATTTACCATAAAAAATTATTGGTAAGACACCAGCATAAAACGGTAACATAAATGTATAATATATTAAATAAGTTCCTGGGCAATATTGTTAGGTAGGAAATTTTCTAAATTTAAAAATAGTCCCCTCGGGAAGGTGCTGAAATTTAACATATATGTGAGCAGAATCGGCAACAAAAGAAAAGGGATTGAAACTGTTAGGGAATTAGGCAGCGTGTATGACTGGCTTAAGAGGGCGTGGTACATAATTCAACGCTAAAAGCATTAATCTATAACTAAAGGTTTCTTGAAGCCAATTTGCGAAAATTAAACAACAGCAATCCTAGACAACAGTTTTAGCCAACGTTTTAAACAAAATTGTTTCCAGTGTTAGGAACTTCTTAGGCACAATCTATGACTCCGGAACCTCGTGTATTTAACTGCGGCGCAAGTGATCACACGTAACGAATTAGTAATTTTGGATAGATATTTACTCATAAAGTTGGCAAATACCATTATCTAGGATTGTCATTGAGTATTTTAACCATATTGGCTTCAAAAAAAGCGTAGAAATCAATTGGTATTTTCAGCGTTTATTTATCTTCCACGCACTCTTAAAGGTTAAGAGTGTAGAGCTTTGGCCGATAAAAGTTTATTTGAAGATCGATCAGCTTGCGTTAATTATGTCTGCTTAGAAGTTGCTTTCAAAGAAAGTTACACATGTGTATACCCATTGCAGGTTCTACATTTATCTATAAAGTTAATTTTTACGCTGTCGAAAGTTGTGAAAATTGCTATTTTTGAGATCCGTTTTAGGTTTTAAACCTTGGCGCAGAATATTTCAAAAGTTATAGGCGTGTAAAATACATATTTATATTAATATTTCATAATAAGGTGATAGGACAGGGCACCACTGAATGTCTCAAAGAGGCGAGTAGTCGGCGAGAAGACTACACACTAGTTCTGTGAGTAGCGCTTAGAGGCTAATTTGAGGCGTGATGCGCGAGTTGTATCGTCCTTTCTGCTTCTTCACTACTAGGTTTCGAACGCGTAAAATACGTTACCCCAGGCGACCACCTTAAACGGAGAGTGTTAGATAATTTTCTTGTATTTTCAGTTTTCGAGTAATAACATTTATTCAGATTGTGTTATCAAAATTGTCTCTTTGGCAGGAGGTAGGATATATTCTTAAATAAACTGCTTTACATAAATAATAATGGAAGCTTTCATTACTTTCTCATGCAAAATCATTACAAGGAACTTATAGGATAACTTTTAAGAACGATTACTACTTCAATATAAGATGAACATATGATTTCCAAAATTCATCACTAATATCTTCTATGCATCAACATTGCCACATTTACAATATATATATATATATATATATATATATATATATATATATATATATATATATGTAAAGAAGTTATTGCAGAAAATCGATAGATAAAAATTAGCAACTAGCTCCCCCCCCCTTAAAGAATATTACTTGTTGGCAAAGAGAGAAATAGTTGTTATAATCGCTCAATATACTATTCGCTTCAGAATCTCGCACACTCTCTTTCTGTACAGCCATCCGAACTCTATTCTTAGTAAGTTTATCCGAAGTTACTCGATAAAAAAAGGAGGAGGGGAGGAGAGTTGATGCTGGGGCTGTTCCTTACTGCAGGTCATTGTAACTACCCTTCAACTTAAGCTGCTTGTCCGTCTGAGTATTTCTTCTGTTGGGCCTCGCTGTTGACGGTACGTTATGACTCTTATGCTCTTTATTTCCTCGTATCTTTCTACAAGAACGCAGCATATATAACTAACTATAACGTAAGTCTTTTTGAAGAAAATTTACTTCATACGAGCTCTAGAATTTTTATAAGGTATGATACCACTTTGGTACACTCAGATAGTGAAATCAACAAAACCGCGTTATATAAATAAACTAATGATCAACCACATCTGCCCTTTTGCGTTTTTTTTTGCTCCCATAAATTTGACATGCAAATTCCATAGGTAAAAAATTCTTATTCACACAGAAATGTTAATGTTACTGTCCGACTTTCTTTTTTTTATTTTTATTTTTTTTTTTTTTTTTTTTTTTTTTTTTTTTTTTTTTTTTTTTTTTTTTTTTTTTTTTTTTTTTTTTTTTTTTTTTTTTTTTTTTTTTTTTAGTTTCCAAAGTACCTGTCACTATGTAATACAGCATTTTCTTTGCAAACCTAATTTCTCATACTCCTTTTTACTTAATAGTTGTTGCGTTAAAAGAAGAATTGTGAGAGTTTGAGATTATCCCACGCTGAGAGTTTTACAACTGTGTGAATTGGATGTAATTCATGAGAACGTTTTTCGCAAGCCCTACTTCGTAATACTGAATAAAGTATATGAAACACTGTATATCTACAAGTACGCATGGTTTCGGTGAATCTGTTGGAAAATTAAACATTCTTTGTATGGAGATAGGAAAAGTATCATAAGTTATTTGTGTTCTTATTGATTTTTTTTCTAATACACTTGCAAACTCGCTTGTAGGCCCAGAACAATTCGCCACTTCATAAACTCACTTAAGAGAAGGGGGGAGGGTGTCATTTCTCGGACAAATGTTATCTTTAATAAATTGATTGTAATTGGCTCGTGAGAGCTGCTGATAATTTTACGAACCAGAATACCTACTTGAATTCATTGCTCACGAGTATAGTTCTTTTTTGTTCTTAGTCATCACTTGTTCAAATCTTTCCGAACCTCAACAACTAAACTACAGTTACAGTTATAGATGTTACACAAAATTAAGTGTATTTGAAGTCCAGACAGATACGAAATCAAATGACGGACTGCTTTCGTGCAAAGTTTACTAAGTGAAACATCGTCTCTTAAACGAATATTTTCTGTTTTTTTTTTTTTTTTTTTTTTACCGAAGCAGACATTACTTAATCAATATATTATATATAACATTTACAAACCTAAATTTACCAGCATTCGGGAAAGCTTAAAAAAATTCGTAAATAATGCAAGGATTCCATTGACACAAAATTTGATGCAACCTCCAAACCTAGTTGAAACTTAATCACATTTACTTTAGAATATGATGGATGGGAAATAGCTGGGCCGAGTCAACTGTAACTTAGCTCACGAGAGAGTTTGTAAGTCCTTCATTGATATTTTAATGCGAACTATTCGTAGCCTGAATAATTTATCTAATTCCAAACTATTGTATGAGTTTAGCCAGATAACTGGGTTGGATTAATCAGTTTCGACTAGTTTGGATTGCTAAAGAGTTCTGATACTAAAGATTCAATGCATACTGTTAAAGTGCATTTTGTAGGTGTTTATTTCGTGGCTTTGTAGGCTATCGGGTTACACAACTGAATTAATTGATATTTGTTTTTAAATTTAGTAGAATTACTAACAATCCCAGCATTTTTAGGTACTCATTAAAAAAAAGTCTCTCAAACTCATTATTCCCCAACTCCATTAGCGAATTTTTAAATAAAAGTTACTACTCATACAGACGACTGTGTTCACAGCATTACGTTGTGCTATGCACGCATCGCATAATAAAGGGGAAACACAGTAAATTTATTACTCTATTGCTGATTTTATTATGCAATTTTATAAAATATTGTATGTAGTACCGTATGTTTACGCTGAAAGAAATATTTTGTAGGAAGTCTTCCCTGCCAAATTATTTTGTACTAAGCACAAAATAATTTTGTGGTTACCATAATATTTTGGTGGTAACCATAAAACGTTTTTGTAATAACCATAACATAAATTTTGCAGGGTGAATACCCATAAAGTATTTTATATATGCCATAAAACATTTTTTCCGAGTATAATCGCATCTTTATGTAAGACATTGAAATATATCGTGGTCAAAAAATAACAAATAGAATTCATTAATGAAATTAAGTTAATTGATGAAGGTTAAAAAAATAATAAGCAAAAGTTTAAAATTGTTTATTTTAATCCATAGGCATGTGGTCAAGGATTGCCTATAATAGTATTTGCACAAACTGTAATTTTATAATGTGTTTCTGTTTTCTTGGTGCCAATTGTTGACAGTCGAGAAACTTGTAGAGGAAACACTATTCCTGCAGACGATCAACTGTGTTCTTGTCCACAGGAGAAGCAGCGTGGCACCAGTGAAGAGAACCAGCAATGGCACCTGTAATGGTTCCTTCACCGAGTGAAGGGCCGCAGGAAGACGCCTAGTGTCCTGGCTACAAGTTTCCCTTCACGATGAGATGGATTGTTGTCTCGCTAGCATCTGACGAGATGAGTCGAGATGCAAGCAAATCAAGCCAGTTTATTTCTTTATCGTTCAGGCGTCCCAACTGCGAAGTTAGTACAAATGTTTCAAGCTTAAAATGC
Source organism: Medauroidea extradentata (assembly GCA_003012365.1). Taxonomy (NCBI): domain Eukaryota; kingdom Metazoa; phylum Arthropoda; class Insecta; order Phasmatodea; family Phasmatidae; genus Medauroidea; species Medauroidea extradentata. The sequence continues at coordinate 8,304 of PNEQ01062370.1, read as the reverse complement.
ACAGCTGGCGCTTTTGTCTTCGGGACATGTGGATACACAGCTAACAACACTTTGAAATGCAGTCATACACAGTTTTAAATGAATGTGAAAAAGGATGATTCTATATGGGATTAATTTTTCTCGTGGTTTTCTGTGTGTGGTTTCCAAAGTGTGTAACTTTTTGTATCAAGAAAGTTATATGTCCATAAAAGAACTTTCGCCTGAGGGATAGAACTGAAAATTACTTAAAAATAAGTGTTCTCTAAAAAAGTTTGTGATTACACATATTTTTTCTTTTCTCTTAATTTCAAAGAAATCGATACATTTTCAAAGTCGTCCATTTGAATTTTTTCTGAAAAAAAAAAATGGTTTAAGAACTACTTAGTTACTTCTTACACCAATTCTAGTGTTAAAATTTCAAACCGTATAACAATCACCACTTTTTATTTGATTAATTACAAAAAAAAAAACATGTGTGGCTCTGAATACGTTAGCCAGAAGTATGGACGGCAATATCAGTGCTGTAAATAATGGCTAAACCAAATACTAGGCAGGTGCCCTCCAGCAATGGTTTTTCACATTTACAGATAATATTTAAAAATTAGTTAAGGGTATGATAGAAGTTAGAAATGTGATGGTGTGTGTGTGAAACTGTATGACTACAACATTTTATAGCACATTGTAAATGAATGTAAATATGGTGTGTATATAGAGTAGATAATTATAGAACTGTAGCAATAATGTTTGCAATAATAATTGTTTTACGATGCCAGAGATGTAACGCGCCTTGATATTTAAAACATTTCGGTCTTTTAACGTGACAGAATAAATTAAATACTCCAAAAAATTTACTGGTCACATTGAAGTGCAATAAAAAATAATAATATTGAGGCAAAAGTGTATTTCTGCCCCTAAGATTTTACCTAGAACGTGTAAAATATTTATGTCTTACTAAAAAGTATCGTGAATGAAATTATTCATGTGAATGGTACCGTAAAAGATACTCGTAATTCATAGCATGTAAGTTGTAAATGTATAAGAATTTGTGCAGCATATGTTCTTACCAGAGCTTTTTATTCTCCATGTCTGTGTATTGTTTTGTACTTAATGTGTTACCAGTTATATGAAATAAATAATAAATGTACAAAGTACTTTTAAATTATTATTTGGAACCCATATTTGATTCACACTTTCCCTATAGACCATATATGTAATTAAGTACGTTTTAATAAAATTTCTGATAAAAAAATGAAGCGCAATAGGGACTGTTACATAAAATTTCCGCTCTCCTCTGCAGTTAGTTATGTAGCTGTAAAACTGTCAAATATGAGTTTAATATAATACTTGAAAAAGTAAAATGTCGCAGTCGAACGGTGCCCTTCACTGCAAACATTACAAAATTTCATTTAATATTCTAGTACTCATTTTTTATTTGTGCTTATCACGAATAGCTATAGCGAGGACGTCATAGTTTATGTGTGCATTGGTCTTAACCAACAATCTTTGCAATTTTGTAATTAGGTTTCATACTAAATATATTTTCAGTATAAACGTATATAGTATTTTTTTAATTTATATTTTTTATTCCCTTTCCTGAGATTTTCTTTGGGTAATGCAGTTCCCCGTATATAATTTGCTAAATGAAAAATTATGTATGTGTATATATTTATATGTATATACCTATGTATGTATGGGTGGTTTATATATTTAAAAAGTGTGTGTATATGTTTTATTTAACAAATGACGTTCTGTGGACTGCAATACCCGAATAGAAAATCTCAGTAAGCAAGGAATCTGACTAAAATTTTGCTAAATTTCAATCCCACATGAAGTGTGAATATTTTCGGAAAAAAAAATTATATGTTATTACAGCAGGCCCTATGAAACCTCTACGCCAAATTTTTTTTCCGGGATAAAATAGCCTGTATGGTATTCCAATACCTAAGACACGTTTACACTAAATTTCATCAAAATCTGTTCAGCTGTTTTAGTATGAAGAATTACACTTAATATCTACCCCACTGGAAACGACCATTTTTTTTGGGGGGGGGGGGGGGATATAAAGTAGCCTCTATCACTCTCCGGCCTACGTTCTATCTGTATGCAAAATATCACGTAGTTCCGTTCCTCCGTAGCTGCGTGAAAGAATGGCAAACCAACTAACACAATTTCGGATTTCTAATATTAAGTATGATATTTTCTAACTGTCTGTCTGTTATAAAATCTTCTAAATTAAAGCTAATCACCGGTACTTATGTGACACCGTATCACTGTGATTCAATTAAAGAAATTTTCTAGGCGTCATCCCAAAAATCTTGTAATTTTCAGAATTCAGAGTATGTAATGAAAGCGTTTAAGTATGTTTTAAACACAAAGATTTGAGTAAGTTTCCTATACATCAGATATAATTTATAACCCCGACAAGTACCTGTTTGTTAAAGCTGCTGTGCATTAAAACCAAACGTAATTGGATACCGAGACAGATATGTTTATGTCTATTTTTCAACAAACACTTAATTAAAATGTTTGGTAGGTCTATTTGTGCCTTGCCACTAACAAGATTTTCGTAACATTATGTCTACTTAAAACACTGAACCACATGCATGAGTTCAAAGCAAGCAATATTTGGTATCCTGTAGTTCTACAGAGGTTATTTGGTGTCGTTATACTGATCCTTCATTTTTGATGCTTTGGTAAATGTGAGAATCAGTTGTTATTGTCAGATGTCATATTTAGTATTTTCTTTGACTGACAGATAATATTTGTAATATTTTGCAAACCTTGGATTTTAATGGTAAATTTCAGCCCTTTTAATTAATTTTCGTATATTTCAATAGCGATGCATTCAGATTTTTACAATATTTCATGAAATGGCCAAGGGAAACATAAACATTTATATTGTGTGTAATTCGTTTCTCCGTGCCAGAACATTCAATTTTTCGAGCATCGGTTTCCTTTTTTTTATTAGTAAGCAACCATTAGATGCCGTATTGGAGTATAACTCCAGGTTTTGCCATACCATTGACATATACAAGTACCGCAATATGTATATAGACACACACACACACACTAGCAGTGCGCCCACGGCTGTGCTCGCGTGTATTACCCACAGCAGATAATATTTACTTTAATTGATAAACCTCTTTGTACACCAGACAAGTAGTTTATGACGAATCTGCTTGTTGAATTTACTCTGCAGCAGGATAAGTGGCTATAGCTATCCACGCGAAAAGCAGTCTTATGTTTGTCCCTGCCACTAACAGCGACTTCGCCCGGACCTTATTTACATCAATGTTGACGTTGCGGGTAATTACATACTCTTTAATGTAAGAGGGTAATTGAATGAAATACGTAGTTTTCGTGGTAATAAGACTGACTTCTCATGAGCTACAAACAACTGTGCCACATAACGTCGAAGTTATTCATGAAATTTAAATTAAAAAATTATATACTAATTTCCTGGCTCATAGAGGTTGTACAACAACACGACTCGGTATGAATTTCGAAAAAATATAATTTCAGATCTTAAATACGTGTACAAGTATCCAAGTGTAGTGAAAATCATGACGCTAGCCCGTTCAGTCAAAGCAGAATCGGTCATCAATTAAAAATCAGGTATCACCCCTGTACAGTACTGAGAGATAGAATTTTGAAAAATCTTAAAACCTTTTTAAAGCCATTTAGCTAATCAACATCCTGGATATATATATATATATATATATATATATATATATATATATATATATATATATATATATATATATACATATACACACACAAACAAACATTTTCAAATGAGTTACCAAAACATATAGTTATTTGTAAAAGGGCCTAAAATCAAAGTATTAAATCATTTTAGTGATACAAGTACAAATTACAAGAAGGAACAAATTCAATACAAGTTCAGAAAGAAAGATAAACTGAATATTACGTGAACAGGAGCTTGGGTTGTTGAGTTGATTAAAAATTAAAGAATTCTTAGACTGAGTAAAATTTATAAGTCGTCAAAAAATGTTTAAAGATTTAGAATATTGTTTTGTCATTATTATCAATTAAACTATGTTTTAAATGTGACTTGCTGAGTAACGTGGACCTTTTTGAAAAAATTTCAGTCAGTTTCCTGGTAGATAAAGATTATTTCTAGAACTAGTTTCCCAAACATGCATATCAGCATTACTACACAACGTTTCAGTGTTATTTAAAGTACATTTAAAAATTTAATTAACATATTCTCATGGAAGTGGTAGAATTTCTGAACTTTTAAACATAGGTTTTCCGGATTTCTTGGATTCAGCCCAACTAACAATTCTGATGGCTTTTTTCATCCTTAAATATTCTATAAACTAATACCGGACAGCTTGTGCAATTCCTTGTGAACACTGATTGACTTTCCAGCTTGAAAATAAATAAATAGCGTATGGGGAGGGTACCCGAAGGGAGGGATCGTACTCCCAGTGCAGATTTTTGACTGGACGCCCGTAGACATGTGCATACCCTGAGGGATGACGTGAAATAAAGCATTTTAATAGAGAAATGACGTAATGGTCAACAGGTAACATCACGCTATTATTTGATTGATTTCAAATTGACGCTGCCAATATAACAACTCGACGAAGAACGCTTTTTTTTCGCTACGAACAGACAGTTTTCGTAGCATAACCGAAAGTAACTTAATTGACAAAAACAATATTACATATAAAATGTCAATAATTTATCCAATAGTTTCCCCACTCATGCTAAAAGTTTTTATTTGTTGCACTCTTCTGTATGGTATTAACTAAGCTGTTCGGAATTAGCTATAGTATTTGGTTGAATTTTTGCCTTGCGCGGTTACATACAATTCTTCTTTTAGCGATGAAGTAGAACAGACGTGCAGAGGTTTTCCCCAGAAGATCTTTGCTGGACGGACTACTGATTCAATCCTCGAGTGGATAATTACAACGTAGATCTGGACCAAACAACGTTATCCACAGGAACGGATTTGATTTGAGCTTGGTATGGTTCAGAGAGATATTTGGTATTTAGAAAAATATATTTATGTCAACATTTCGCCCAGCTCACGGCTGCACTCTATGTTTCTGTGACAACAATACAGTACCTGGCATTTAGGCAAAAACTGCTACACCCTAAATGGAATCGCGCACAGAACACGTGTAAATGCATTTTGCACAGTGAAAAATGCATCATATGCTACAGTTCTTTTGAATAATTGCACATACGGTATTTCAACGAAATAAATTTCTACGAATATACTTTCAAGAAACTCCACGTCCAGGCATTATTTTATGTATATTATGCAAAGCAAACATTAAATAATGTTTCGACTGCTCAGGATTTTAACCTGCACCCATCATATGCACGACGCAACATTAGTAGTGCGATAAGTAAGATGTTTGTGTAGCGCAATAAAGGACTAACTACAGTTCTATGTTGCCACATAGATGATGTAAAACGCTATCGTACAATAATTTGCCTTCATAATTTTCGTTTCCTATTTGGCCGAGCATTCACATGGTGTACTTATGATGTGTTTGTTTATGGACATATATATGTGTGTGTATGTATGTATGTATATATATATATATATATATATATATATATATATATATATATATATGCATGTATGTAGCCTATGTATGTATGTGTATGTATGTAAATGTATGAGTGTATGTTTTTGTATGTATGTCTGTATATGTGTGTACATTATGTACGCGTGTGTCGACTTATACAACAACAATTTATTTGATACAATTTTGTCTACATTAAAGTTGTATTAACGGAGATTAATAGTAAATTTGAGTGTAAGTTCATTACAATTACATCTTGTTGCTGTGTACACCATCCACCTATTCATTTCCTTAGCATTTTTTATTAAAATATGTTAATATCATTTTATGCAATATTACATTTGTTTTCTGATTTTTTTTTACGTGCTGGGAACGTTCGTTTTGATGTCAATACCTTAATTTAAATTGTGCCGATGAAAGACACTACGCGGCATATGTAAACAAGATACAGATTGGCTCGGGTTTGTGCAATGACGTTACAAGGGATTCCAGGAGCGTTTTGCTGGAAATTCATTCAAAACTCTACTTTCATTTCATCACAGTTTTTTCAGGCTAATTTCTCTACAATGAGACCTTGCTGGTACAATATTGATACTATAATATTTGAAAAACGGCCACAAAGAAAAAAAGTACATGTTGCTCACTGTCAGTACAGTCCTGAGTTTTTTTTATTTAGTTTGGTTTTCTGTTCTGGATATATATGCACAGGCAGAGCGTGACTCTAATTTTTTTGGGGGGAGGGGGCACATGACCTATTATTTTAAATAAAACTTCAAATAAAAAGTGTTAATTTACAAGTAGGCCTACTTGCTGAAAATGTGTAACTACGATAACAATTCAACACAAATATTTGCTACAAAGTTAATTAACCTTCTGTTAAAAATAGTATAGTAAGTAATTATTTTACAGGCATTATCATTATAATTTTGAAAACAATTTTGAAATTCGAGGGACACGTGCCCCCTCGTGCCCCCCCCCCCCAACCCAAGAGGCTACGTGTATGTTTGTTTAATATTTGTGTTTTTTTTCTGACATAATTTCTTCTGGAATGAATTGTCAATTGTTATTTTATGTATATGAAATGTGCAGACTTCAGCTAATATTGGTTTGTTCTTCCTTCTTTGTTTTGCCACACCTGGTTATCTGAGACGACATAGTGTTGTAGTGTGGTACGTCCACTAATCGACTGAAAACCATGTTGCCAGGAACATGATTTACTACGATCTGAAGTAACTTAAGTTAAAATATATCTTCATATTGAACGGGTTAATTTGTGGCAAAACTATTATCATAGGTTAAAAATTTTTACCGTCCTAGCCAGGATTCGAACCTGGAACCTCTGCCTGAAAACAAATCGTGCAACGCTCTTGCCATTTGAGCTACTAGGACTTCGGTAGAGAACATTTATCTTTTCTTACTGTTAACAGACAAAAATTTTTTCTAATTACTAACTATCGTAAAGTTGGCTTATAAAGTGTTATTGTAAGTATTCCCAAATAGTATGTTTCGATGTAACCTATACACTTATCACCCTTCATATAACTAAGTCTTACGTTACCATTTTATCAGCTCGAAATATCATAAGGTACGTTGAAAATATCATTATGTTTGGATATTTAATCTTACTTCATTATTTCACTAATTGTATTATAAAACATACAGTTTCCACTCACCCCTTCAGTTACTTACATAGTCATTAAACTGTTAAAAATTTATTTTAACGTAACTCGCGAACTGATGAACAAAGTACTTCTACATTGTTATTTCGAATCCATATTTGATTCATACTTTCCAGTGATGAAATTTACAATTACGTACGTTTTGATAAAATTTCCGATAAAAAAAGCGTAATGGGGAGTGTTACATAAACTTTCCTCTTTCATCATCAATTACTTATGTAGCTATAAAACTGTCAAAAATGAAGTTTAAGGGCGCGGCTCCGCAATTTTCATCATCATTATTTTATTTTTTATTTGTATCTGATATTTTTTTCTTATTTTAGACACAAAATGTGACTAAATTTGGCTCTTATAAAATTTTTTTATCGCTCATAGTTTTCGCGTAATGGTTTGTTTAAGTCATATTTTGCACGTTTCCGTTTTAACGACTACACTAAAACCAACTGATATACCAGACTCAAAAAAATCACAGGGGATAAAGACATTGCAGGCTACAATGACATGCTCATAAAATTCAAGAATAAAAATTATTTGTATTTAAAAAAAATTATTGAATTTTTACAATTTTTATTTTCAGTTTCACCATTTTTTTATTCAAATAATTTTTATTCTTTAATTTTATGAGCATGTCATTGTAGCCTGCAATGTCTTTATACACTGTGATTTTTTTGAGTTTGGTATATCAGTTGGTTTTAGTGAAGTCGTTAAAACAGAAACATGCAAAATATTACTTTAACAAGCCATTACGCGAAAACTATGAGAAATAAAAAATTTCATAAGAGCGAAATTTAGTCACATTTTGTGTCTAATATAAGAAAAAAAATATCTGGTACATATAAAAAATAAAAAAATGGTGACGAAAATTGCCCTTAAGGGCGCAGTTCAGATATTCCGGTGTTTTGAGGACTTTAAAACTACATTTTATGAATAACTTTGTAATCGCAGATATTTGTGAATTTTTTTATGTAAAGAATAGACTTGGTTCTAGCGGCAAATACTAACAGAACTGTAATATAAATGCGTATACCAAGAAAAAACTCGAACTGACTATAACTAATAATTTTTCATTATAGCATTTG
>PNEQ01062368.1:0-11883 GCA_003012365.1 Medauroidea extradentata | reverse complement strand
TGATGCAAGTGTCAGCAACTGGTTGTGTCCATTTGGTGCGTTGTTGAAGATTGTGCAAATACTCCATGCTCCATCTCTTCCAAATTACTTGGTGAAATTGTGTAATCATTTGCCAACGATCGAGGCGATTCAACGATATGTCATTCAAATTCCGGTCTGGTACTGCAACCAAGGGTTCACCCACTAAAAAGTGGCCTGGGGTCAGAACATCATATTCCCTAGGATCTGTTGAGAAGGCGCACAACGGTCGTGAATTCAATACTGCCGAAATTTGTGCGAACAACGTCGTAAGCTCCTCGAAGGTCAGTAACTGAGTGCCTACTACTCGGTACAGATGCTGCTTGGCACTCTTGATAGCAGCTTCCCACAAACCCCCAAAGTTTTGACTTGCAGGAGGGTTGAAGTGCCACCACAACTACAGAAACAAAGTTTGTTTACAATGCACGACGAACAATGGCATATACCTGTTATGAAAGATTTACATATGAATTTAAATAGGAAAACAAAAAATACTTTATAAACATTTAAACAAGATGGGGAAGTGGCTGAACACTTCACGGTACATTGTATTCAAAAAATTAAAGTTTAGATATGAAATAGTTAAGCTAATATTAATTTTAAGATAAAATTTCTTTCTCACAAAATAATAAACACTAAATAACCCTCAGTACCTATTTCATCCTGTAATACGTACCTAACAGTAAATTGTAATGTTTCTGTAAGGAAACCTTGCCAGTTTTTGTCACATCCTTCATTTACACGTATTAATACAAATTGACAATTGTTAACAAAAGAGGTGACAGCCTTGTAAGTTACCCATAAATGTTACACTATGCTTATGGCACAGCAGAACTAAGTTAAATGTTTTTTTCGTATTTTTTATAAGATAGGTAAAGAACCCACGGACACCGGCATACATAACTAGACACGGTATTAGGCAGTTATATAGACACATTGGGTTAGTCTGGAGGAGAGTGAAAAAAATATACTTGCTAACAACCAAGCTTATTGCTTGGATGTATTCAATCGCATCCTGGCTAACCTCTTATGATTGATCGAGAATACCTATTTAACTCCTTTGTTGTATCTGTCAAGTAGATGATGTGGCAACTCTGGAATTTTTAAATCTCGCAAAGCTGTCACGCTAGTCCACCACGTCTTCTGCCATCAGCACGTCAGCTATTATACACTTGTATTTTTTATCTGCGTGAGATTGTGGTTTCTTTTTTAACATGTTCGTTAATTAGCTTTGTGACATTCAAAAACATTTGTGATGGTGATGGGTCGATTCCGATTCCAGAATCGATCGATTCCACTGGAATCGAAATCGAACTGAATCCCTGGTTTTGGAATCGATATGACCGATTCTTATTAAAAAAACATCCCTGAGAATGTATTATTAGTCTCACAGGGATTTTGTGTACGAATGGCAAACTGTTGTCACGAAAATGCAGTTCTTAATTCCATTGGTAAGCGTCAACTATAAAATAAACTTGTTTGTCTTGCATTACATTCAGTATCAAGATAAATACTTATACACCATGCTGGACAGCTACTAACACCTATATCCCCAAAATAAAAATTACAAAACATTATAATCGTTGGACCAGAGATGTTAACTACATTCAAGTCCGAAGTACAATACTACTATAACAAAATGGTTGCAGCAAGAATGGATTGTAGTTAGTACCAAAATATTCACAGAGCTACTAGTTTCACAGTCCACCATCTTTAGTGTTTGTCTCACGCATGGACTTCCCAACTGAACGTACCATTTCTATGACGTCTCAAAATATAAACAAAATTTGTAAACACTGCAACTGTAATAAACGGTAGCGAATATGTAGTAAAATTGTTCCGTCGTTAATTGTAAATCCCTTTCTAATTCACAAATATTTTAAAATGTGTGTCGGCAAAGTAAAAAAATACCGTACGACTCGCAGAAGCCGAAAACAAAGAGAAACGGAACTTGGAAAACTACTATAGACCCTATTGATCGGTTTCATAATAATACCATATTTGACGTGATATAGGACGACCCCACATATAAGACGAGTTATGGTTTTGTAGGTACAAAATCTTGAAAAAAAGTAAATTACTAATTTTGAAATTACCGACAGAAAAATATTTTTTTCCTTTGCCAGAAAAATTAAATATTTAGTTAAAATATTTTCAATGTATTTATTACCGGCATTTAAACATCATAATTGACACATAAACAAATAACATTGGCTACTACTGCCCTCCGCGCGCCCAAGAGCCAAGGAAATGCACGGCGGCGGCCGGCGATATCTCCATTTGCCGACAGGTGTGCGCGACTTGGCAATGCTGGACTAAGGCACGCCGCGCAATACATGGCAACGTCGGGCAACAACAACTGCTTGCAAGATCATCGCATTCCTGTGCGCTGTTGTCTGCCAGCCTAGCACTAGACGGTAGACACGTGAATGTGTGGTATGGTATCTAGATCCTCGTTTTTTCCGCCCGAGAGTCTTGTGCTTGCGAGTCAAAGGATGAAAGCATGCGGACCTAGATCCTCGTTTTCTCCGCCCGAGAGTTGTAGGCTGGCGAGACAAAGTATCTCGGTATGCGCTCGCATCCATCACCGCTTCGCTGCGAGGAAGTGTCCTTTATTATGAATGACGCTCATCAAAATTTCGTACCGTAAATTTTATTAAAATAGACGGGGCACTCATTTTCATTTGTGACGAAAATCACAATTCCTTGAAACATCGTACAACTCCACAGCTTACAGCTTAGCTTTCAAATGATTTTAGGCTACCAAAAATTGTTGCACCCTCATATAAGACGTGTAGCAATTTTTGAGGGCCAAAAATATGTAAATATTGTCGTCTGATATGCCTGCAAATACGGTAACCAAATGTTCCTATTTACTGGTAAATTTTTATTCGTAATCTTTACTACATAAGTATCCGTAAATACTGCTGATTACGAAATGTGCTTCCACAAAATTATGCATAAAATTAGGTTGCCAAACAAAACCAACGTAACCTCCAAGGTCTAGTAAGTTATATAATTTTAATCAAGCTGCGCAGATCTTGTTTTTCTGCATATACAAATAGGCCTATATGTGTGTTTTATGTATGTAACCTAATTCATGTAATTTAATTTCTTTCAAAGGGACTATGAGGATTTTATGTATAAGGATACAAAATGGGTTAAAAAAACTTAAAAGAAATCCTTATAATCGGACTCAGAATTGAAGAATCAAATCCCAATTTAAGAATCGATGTTAGAATCGGAATCGGTAAATTTTAGGAATCGACCCAACACTAAAAAATGTTTTAAGCTATCACGGTACTGGATTATTGTGTTGTGATTACTGTGTGAAACTTTCCATCGTGACATTGAACGTACCTCCGAGCTGTTAGTGTATTAGTATGTTATGTAAGTGCCGTACGAGTGTTGTGTAAAACGGAATATTGTATTAATTTTGGCAGTTATGCCTAATTATTTGTGTCTTAATCATAATATATTTTGTCAAGTGAATTTTATTAGTGTGTTCACTTGTGTGCAATGGTTTTTATTTTACGTGCATGTTCATTGTGTGTACGCCAATGTCATTTTTGTCTCTTGGTACCACGCCATTTTCTAACGTGACAGAACAAAAGTGTTACATTACATGATTTCAAAAAGCTGATTAATCCTTACATTAATTTAATAAAATTGCAAGTAATTTTTAGTATATTTACTGCATCAGTGGCTGACAAAAGTGATTTATTTATTTTAAAATTATGTAATGTCAAGGTTAACCATTAAGAACAGCACATGACTAAGAATTACGAACTGACAAGTAAGTTTGTTTTTTATTTGACGGTTATAATGTAGATGTTACAAGTGTATTATTATCCTCAGAAAAGATTTTGACGTTCCTTCAAGGTTAGTGTCGTATGAAACGTGTACAGCAATTTAAGTTGCTGTGATCTCAGAATCACAAAAAAAAAAAAAATAGTCTTATGAAAATCGTCAAACTCAAATACCTTATCCAGTCAGTAAAATAAATATACTTATCCCAACGAAAAGTATGATATCAAAATAAATTAATAAGAAAATCGAGAGAATAACATTTTGAAGAAGTAAAATATTACCTCGATTACTGCTTTTGATACCAGCAAGAATTGGTGGAATGAAAAGATAGAAAGTCCCACCCCAGTAAAAATTGAACACACACTGAAAACTGTGAATTCACTCTAGTGTACGTACAATTTTGCAGTACAGTAGTTTGTAGTTCCTGATAACTGTGAATTCCCTCTAGTGTACGTGCGACTTTACAGTACTTTGTCATTCCTGAAAACTATGAGATCCCTCTAGTGTACATACGACTTTGCAGTCCTCTGTTGTTCTTTTAAACTGCGAAATCCCTCTAGTGAGGAGAAAATGTGTGGTGTTGTGTTGTTGAAGGTAAGACTTTGAGTGGGGAGGAGGCACCACTGGCCGGTCAGCTGCAGGCCTGGCTCGAGGCTCACCCCGGCTGGGAGGCTCTGCCCCAAGAAGACGACGATGAAGATGAGGATGATGAGGATGGTTCAGAAGATGACTCTGAAGATGATGACGACCCTGACTCGAGTGAGTACATGCTGCGTGGGAGTTCATTGTTGTATGTCGGGTGTACGATGGAGGCTTTACACTAGTGTACACTGTCACTATCACGCTAACTTAAATCTGTAAACATGCCTATCTAGTACTAGAACAAATTACTGTATTGTATAGCATCCTAGCCCATTATACATGGTTTGTATTTATTTACTGAATTCTTTTTGATACATTTGAACCGACTACCAAGGCGAGAGGCACCCAGTACTCAATTACCCACCGTCGGCCAAGCTCCCGCCATAATGCTCCTAAGAGCCAAACCCACCAAAAAGCAAGAAACATCTGTCATGACCTACTCTCGGGGCAATCACAACAGGAAAGCAATAGATCAGTGAGAAAACGACACATACTTTCTTGGAGTTAAAGCAGTATATTCAATACTAATTTACATCATTTCCTCTCTCGGCACAACTCAATTAATTTTCAGAGTCAGAAATCCAAACATAGACTTTTCATTAAATGTCAAGCTCTTAAGCTTTTGCCCTACAACATACCAAAAAGGCCGTCACACACACAGTAATTTTCTCGGCTTCCTGTCATAGTATACACACATAACACGTTATATAACTTGCCTATGCAAGTGCAAAGCCCTTACATACTGTACTCTTTTGCACCAAAGTCGAACACTACCCTAACATATGGCACTAATCCACAGGGGTTAGACACATTACCCTCCTACATAGACGACTCAAAGCCTTTCAAATTCAGCACCCTCTGTCCCGAAATGCCCGAAATGCATACACCTCACCTCCCAAATCACAAACCAGCTCTGTGCGCCCAATTTTGGTTTCTGACCGACTTGGACAAAGTTTTAATAGTCTCTGACGATGTCGCAATCTGCAATTTCCAAATGACTCGGAAGTTTCACGAGTCGCTATTCCCCGACTTCTTCAAAACCATGTATTCTAACAGTGATCCTCATCCAAAGAGCCACACTCCCTACGCACGGAAAAGGCAAAAATCAGGACGACTCATCAACTCGTCAGATTCTCGGCCACCACTAGTCGTCAGCCACATATCTCGGCTGCGAATGGGCCATTCAAACCTCTTGTTAAACCCAAGATCACTCGGGTGTTCACCCCTTCAGAAAGAACGAAGAATCTTCCCTAGTCAAATACCATCGGCACCGCAACTTCGTCGGGTCACCACATACAGATCGTCCACCTTACCAGTTACCTCCTCATTCCACTCGCCTTGCCTGAATGAGCCCCGCTTGCCCCTCCTCCTACCAGGCAAAACTATCTCCCCCCCTATTTATCCCTTCTCCCAGCCGAGACTGCTGAGACTCCCCTCCCATCAAGGCCGCCCCTCCACGGCCGTTAGAGGGGTAGACCCGACTGAAGGAGCAACTCAAGAGGCCCCGAGATAACTACCCAACATGCCCCCATTTGACCAGAACGGTGAACACACCCAGACTGAAGCACAACTGACAGGGAGAAGCAAAACAAACTTTGGCCAACAAACGTCCTCAGAAAAGGAGAAACCAAACGTAAATAAAAACAGACCAAAATCTAGTAAACAATAAAAAGAGAACCAAAAACAAACACAACCAACCAAGCCTACCATTAAGGACCCAACCCTGATCAGCCACCCAGCTCACATTAATGAGCTATGTACAAAATATGTTGTGTTTCCAACTGACTTTAAGATTACTCGATTTTATGAGGCAGTGATTTTACCATGTCATAATCAGGGAGCATGAGTCCTCGTAAAATCTGGGTTGTGCTGTAAATGTATGTGATGTGTGGCGGCAGGATTCAATGGTACCACAAAGGTCATGGGAAAATAAAGGTGAAAGGCATGGCTTGTTGCCCTGAGGAGGACCAACTTCTTAACCATAGTAATAATAATGTTATTAATAATAGTAACAACAATAATAATAAGGTGGTGGTACACGAGTACCTTGGTTCTACGAACACTCGATGTTCCTCGTAATTTGTCCGTGCAAACAGAGACAAGTTGTGTCTTGTGTACCTCCCCCCCTCCCCGTACCCATCTTTCTAACTTACACAGTTAAATTTATTACAGGTGATACAATCATGTTTATACAGCTCTGAGTAATGTAACAGACAGAAGTACAAGTACATACAGCTGATACTTGTAAATAGGTACACACACACAGAGGGACGACACACATTTTTGTGCAAAACGTAGAGACTGCGCTACCACACAAAAATGTGTGTCGTCCCTTCGTGTGTGTTTATACATTTAAAAGTATCAGCTGTAAGTACTTGTACTTCTGTTTGATACATTACTTTGTTAGCCTAGCAGCCTATTTCCCACAATTCTTATATTATTCAGCTCTGAGAGAGACATAAGACTTAAATTTAAATATTTATTATTTGTTATGGTCAAAACCATACCCAAGCTGTGCATAACCAACCATTTACTAAATCAAAAACAAATGGAACGCGTACTGTGTAGAGTGACCTGGCCTCACCAGCCGTTTGTTTCCCTTCCCAGTGTTAGACTAACACCGACCACAATGCCGGCCCACACATAAGAGCCCCCAACTCACTAAGGCAGCAACCAGTCACTTTGGTTCAATTTGATATTGTGTGCAGTGTGAAGTGAAGCCCCACATTTCATAAGTTGCCTGGTCAAAGTGATAAGTCTGTCCGGCTTTCTGAGTGTAAGTGCATCATTTGTTCGCCAAGATTTCATTATTTTAATGAAATATTTTCTTTATTCATTATTTAGCTATAATTTATAACATCAAGATCTGTGGATGAACTATAATCCTGCAAGGCTATGGAATGCCATTCTGAAACAAGAAGCTATCAAATCAATTTAAAACAAATTCATTTGTATTTAATCAGTAATTATTGCGGTGGGCTACATAGGGCTAGTGTTAGCTTAATTTTCATAATTATTAATTTATTAATATTGATCAGTAAATTTTGTTGTAGAGAGTTCTTACTAGTCTCAATTTGTTCAGCTATGTGTTCCATGAATTTTATCCAAGTAACTTACTGATGTAATTTAAAGGCCATAGGGTGTATTTCACATTTTCAGTTTTGTATTAGTTTGATCTTTGTGGATGGCCTCAGACGTGTAACAGGTTGATGCCTGAGGAGCATGTGAGGTTGGACCAAGGGCCTTGAATTCTGCGAATTGCCCGTTGCTAAGTTTCTGGCGATGGCCTCAATGTATCACTCAGCCAGTGAAGCCTTTAGTGTATTGTATAATTTTGTGCTCTTTTTAATGTAATGTAGAAATTTAAATTTATAAGTATAAATTGCCAGGAGTAATACATTTTGAATTGTGAGTTCTGAGCAGCTGGTGTAGAGTAAAACCTCTTTATAACGACCCAGTTTATAATCACCACCTGTCTATAGCAACCTGTTTTTGGGAAACCTTGATTTTCTAATTTTTTTTTTATTTCGATTGAGCAAGGGTGGAGGGGAAAGGGGGAGAAAAAGAAAAGGAAGAGGAGTAATGATGGAGGAACCTGCCGTGAGAACGTTCTCTCTTTGCATCCCACTGTTGACACCCGTCTGTTTACCACTATTCGACCGCCGGCCTTTATTTCTCTCGGTTTCCTACTCTTGACACCTGTCAATTTACCACTTAACTTCGCCTTCTCAACCCCCCCTCCCCCGCCAACCCTCAACCGACAACAGACCTTTTTTTCATGTTTTTTTCCTCTATTTTCCGTGTATAGTACACACCCCTGAATTTTTATCAGTTGTTTTGGAATAAAGTGCGTGCTATACACGAGTAAATACTGTACAATTTTCTCAGTGTCTGCCCTTATTGTACAGTGTAACACATCATTTTAAATTATTTCCCGTATAGCACCTGTATTGGTTTTAGTTGCTGCAGTCTAGCGACTTTATTGTAGTAGATTTTCTTGCCTTTTTCTCCTCCCCCCCCTGTTTTTTAAACTTATTTTTAATATTTTTCACTGTTCCAGAAAATCTGTCCATGCGAGCGAGTTGTCTGTACGAGCAGGGTTTGAGTGTAATAATTATAATGATACAATGTTTTAAGTACTGAAGTGCAGATATGCGGCATAGAGTCTACAAGAGTGTAATGTGAATAAAATGTCATACATATTTACAGCTGGATAGAGTTAACCAAAAAGGATCTTACCCGCAAAGTAATTTAATACCTAATATCAAATGAAGGAGATAGTCTAAATTATACCGTACAAAAAGAACAAGTGTCCCATCAAGCTGCTGTATGTTAGTTGAAATATGCGGCCAGAGAAGTGGTTCAGACAGTGTTTATATACACACTGTCAACATTTCCTTGAATATCTTTGCTTCTATTTCAGTGATTACCACGTACATATCCTCAACTGAAGTAAAGATAAACCGTTTAGTTTTCATTATGCAGTGTTACACGAATGTGACAAAAATGAGAGTGTATGCAGTTTTGGTTTTGTTAAAGTAGTGTCATGTACTGTGAAATTTGTATTTAAAACAAATTTCATAATTATTTATTACAACTAAAACAGAAAGAGTTGTGCACAAGTACTCACAGGATGGTACTTGCAGATTGAAACACACACACATAGGACGAACACATTTCTCCGCGGGCGCGCGGTCACAACGTTTCGCAGACTACATCTGCTTCATCAGGTGAGTGGAGGCACACTGAAGTCTATTGTCCAGCGGTGGTTGGTAATCAGTACACCTAGCGGCCAGAGGGAAAACTAAGGTGCTGCGGGAAGTTTGAAATCTGGGTTTGTTATCTGAGGTTAAGGCCAGGTGGCTGTCTGGATTTTGTGATGTATTGACGTGCCAGTTCCCAGTGTCTTAATTCTGCTTTGTTTTTGTTATTCAACTGTGGTAGAGCCCTCACCACTCTGGTTGTATAACAGGAATGGTGCGTGGTTTGTTACATGGGTGAGAACCCCTGGGGGTGGTTCTATCATCCGATGTGGTAATGGCAGGCAGTTTTGGGGCGAACCAGTTTGTTACGGAGGTTGGGGGGACATTTGAATACCAGCCTTGGTGGTTTAGTGAGCAAGTTTTGGGTGAGTGGTGAGGAGACTAGGATTTTGTGCCCACAGTTCAGTATTGTTTTGAGTTTGTGCAGACCTTCGTGGTATGGGACAACCAGGGGGATTTCAGAATTGCCAAGCTTGGTTGAGTCGTCACTAGTTGTAGTGGCTCGCTGTATTTGTTCATGTACCAGTGATTTCGGGTAACCTCTGTTTATTACTGTGCTGTTTTTTCTCTGTTCTATTTCCAAACAAGTTTAGAGGTCCTTTATTGTCTTTGGATGGCAAAAAATGTAAACAGCGAAAAAAATTAGAATTTGGTGATGTGATATGTGGGAGAATTTAACATTGTACTAAATTGCAAACAAACAGGACCTGAAGAAAATGTGAAAATTGCATGTTAACTTAAATAACAGGAATGTAAATATGAGGTTTCACTGTATATTGAACTATGAAAACATTTCAGTTCCTTGAAGAATTAGTTTGACATAATGCGAGTGATGTGTATCAGTGCTGTTTCTGCTTTGTCTACGTGTTTACTTTCTGTCTTACGAGTGCTGTACTTGTGTATTGTAAGCAAGCTACGCACTTCACTATATTAGTTCTTACTTTGTCACATATCAGATGAACTGGGACATGATGTGTGTGTGTTACAGATGGCAAACCAGGCACGTCGAACGGCTCGGCAGCTTCTGATGAGGAAAAGGCTAGGGAGATGATACAGAAAGCAAAAGTAGAAGATGACGAGTACAAGACATCTACAGAGGAACAGACTTACTACAGGTCAGTTTGCAGTGGCTCAGCTCCTTTTTTATTTTAGTATTTGTAACATCTGTGTAAACAAGCATGATACTTTAATGTTCTGCACACTATCTAGCTAGCAGTGCGAGAATGTCTCTCGTCTATTCTTCGCTTCCTTCAGTTCCCCTATCTACACCTCTACTGCTTCTGTGTGTGATGTGCAGTGGTAGGTTTATTTCCTGAGAATGAGTGAGTGAGTGGGATTTGTGAAATCCTCGAGATATCTGAGAACCCAGGCTGAGAAATTTCTCTTTTGGTTCTTTTGTCCACGATAACTACATCTCATATTTCTTCCTTATTTCTGGTGATGAAATACAAATTAATTTCCTAGGACAATGCATTCTTAATAAAACATAACTTCTGTTGAGAAACAATGGATGAAAAAACAAACCAAGACAAAAGGCTTAAGGTCTACAGAGAGAAGAATATGTGACCGGTGTTTATTTCCGCGGGAAAATAAGACAACATTTAAGAACGTTTGGTTTCTGAAGTACAAATAAATTCAGTATGGTACTACACTCTATGCAAAATGATACACAACTTGTTTATTTAAGAACTACTGTGTAATAAAATAAAATTGTTTATCGTCCTTAGCGTTACATGTGTTCATGATAACTATGACGATACAGTGCAGCCACCTTATCATGCGCCAGATGGTAGAAGGACCTAAACGCTGGGGTTGTTGGGTGCCGTAGTTAACGAGAACAAATGAAGTTGCGGTGCGCGTGTCTCGCCCATCTGTAGGGCTGCTCACCTACATAATGTACAATATGAGTGACGTGTCACTGCGGTATACTCACGAGTGCACGCCAGTGACCCTTGTAAGTCTATAGACTGTCTGTCCAAGGACAACCCTTCTGAGTGACGGCTCGCGAACAATCTTACCGACTACATGTTCCCGAACAACTGTCCCAACTGACGTCTCATTACGTCAACTGCACTATGTAACTACGTCTGTCTCATGGACCGCTTGCTAACAACTGCCTCCTGACATGCTCAACTACATTGTCTCCGTGGATGTCTCAACTCCTACTGTCCCACGCTAACAGCAAGGGGGTAGGGGGGAGGCTGGCTGGCATGTCGCTGACACAACAGTTGCCGCCTGGCGACAACTGGCCAATGGCAAACAGCGAGCTGCTGGGTGTAACACACCAAACTGCACACTGTTTGTACACAAAACATTACAATTACGTACACTAGCCTACATGTGATCTTTGAACGATTCTTGCAATGGGTTGGTATTATGTATAGAACCAATATCATGGACATACGCCATTGCTTGCGAATGTTGCCGTCTTGCAGAAAACATCCACAATAAAACGAAAAAACAAACCAACAAAGAAAAGTCGAGCGTTAGCTGTTGTCAACAAACAAATAACATACATACAGTGCTAGAGAGGGACATAGTCGTAACCACAAAGTGGAACAAATAAAAAACAAACAACAAAAAAATTCAAAAAAATTCAAAAAATTAATTCCAAGCTGGAATATAGTCGTGTGATGAAAGACGACACAAC
>PNEQ01062367.1:0-11882 GCA_003012365.1 Medauroidea extradentata | reverse complement strand
CTTCGTGACGTACAGCGAACCCGTGTCCCGCAAACGGCGGTCAATGCGTGCGAACATTGTGTGTGCAGGGTGCCGTCGGTTAGGAAACCTCTGACGATACTGTCTCTCCGCCTCTCTTCCATTGCCGCCTGCTGCACCATACACTAAATGCATATCGGCTAGCTCTGCCAATGTGTAGCCTTCCATGTAGCCTCTACAATTACGACAATAAACGTAGCCAGTGTAACACATGCACGGTGTCTCGTACAGTCACAGAGCGTCAAAGCGGGTAGTACATAACACAACACAGCAGATGTTTTCACTGGCTTGTTGTCGCCAGGTTGCCTGCCTACCCCTGTTACTTTGGTGCACCATTGCAGGTATAAGGATGCATTTCCGGACATGGGTTCCTTAATCGAATATGTTCCAAACCTGCACATCTACCATCCCTATAAATTTGTAACACTTATTCTTGGCCATCCTGTATATTAGTTCTACAATATTCAAGTCACAATACCACTTGCTTACCTAATATTTTTAATCATTGATATTCTTCATCTGTCATATTAAAAATATAAATATATTGTACAGAAAACTGTTTTGCATGATACCCATTAAAATGTAAGAATAAATAAATGAAATACAGATTTTAAAATATGTAATAAAAATACATCGATTTTACAAATTACTACACCTACACCTTGCAGCTCCAAATGAAGTGATAATCAACGCAGGAGTGCCTACGCCGTAAACAGTATGATACAACCTACTCCCCCTTAAGAATGTTATAGCAAAGTTTTCATTTAAATTATTTTGATGATACCTCGAGTAGAAAGCGGGTATTCGTGTGTCCTCCACCAGTAAAATTTGGATTTTTAGCTACAAATGTGTAATATTCAAGCACTTTTTGAACCTAAATAATGAATATAACTTACAGAAGGCAGAAATTGTAATATTTTCACAAATATAATTTTTTTCTGTTAACAGTTATAACTTCTTGGGCTTAAAAACATCGGTAATGATTTTGGAGGGGTGGGCTACAGCCCCATTCAACCACCTCACCCCCTTGCGTACTTTTCGGCAACTAACCTCGCATCCCCGAGTTAGCCACAAAACCCAATGCTACGGAACCGGCAGACAGCCAAAATATAGAAATATTTCTGTTGCAAAAACATAAACTGTTGAAAACCTTGCGCCCAGGACAAGACGTCAACCCAATCCTACCGTCACTTGCATAGATGTTGCTCCCAAACATCTGCGTATTTTTGAAGAATTCAAGACTTCACCACATAAAATACTAATGAAGATCACTGAGACAAGGACTTCCAACAGCTAAGAACATGTTAACCAGTGCAAGACAGACAGAGAGAGAGAGGGAGATGGCAATGTACCTTGTATACAGAACGTAATTTATAAGTTGGTCGCCTGGGCGGACGTATTTTGCGTGTTCGAGCCATAGAAGTGCAGAAGTGGTAAGGACGAGACAACACGCGCATAGCTCCTTATCCTAGACACTAGATGCAAGTCTCTGAGCTGGCGTGCAATATTCTCGCTGACAACTAGCCTGTATCAAACATTCAGTAGTGTACATATCATTTTATGATGCAGTATTTGAGAAACTTGTGTATTGTACACGCCAATGCCATCTGAAAGACACTGCGCCAAAACTTTCATACAAAAAAATCCGTATTTTTTCCCCCGCCATTTTCGGACGCCAGAAAATATAATTCAATTAATGAGATGTGGTGAACCTGAAATGGGTATCCACACGTGTTTGAATGTTATTTCTAAGCAGACATGACTCATGCGCGTTGAGAAATTTTCGAATAAACTTGAAACGTCCGAAGCACTGCACCCCGCTCGGCGACCTGGACAGGCGGCCTCCTTAATGAACCTACTGTGTTATTCTTGCATAAAAACTATTTCCAGCAAGATGGCGCCGTGACATAGCTCGTCAAAAATACAGTATGTCATGAGTGCTGCCTGCTAACAGGCAACCACCGACATAAGCGTGAGATGCTAGTTGCAGATGTTTATAAGTCATTTGATCACGTTGATTTTTAATATTTTACTCGAAAGTAAAGCATACTACCACATAGTGATATATAAATACACGTCTGTTGGTAAAATATCTACTCGGAAAAAAAATCTCACCGAATTTTGACGAGTAGATCAGATTTTGTTGACGATCGAGTATTCCAGTCGACCGCTCCGTATCGTACCTTTCAATACCCCGCCTACCTCACGCTTCAAATGCGCTGCAGCGTGTTCGTAAACTGATTCTTTTCTGCGACACAATTTCACGTGTGCCCATTGTGCCAACGTACGAAAAGAAAATACTTCAGACAAGGTCGGAACTTCATTGTTAAGACACTATGCTCATTAAATACAGCTTCAAATCCCTTCAGCATGGCTAAAAACTGCCTTTTCAGACTGCCGTTCTTCAAAATGTACTAACCGGATGTATGTGAAACTCAGATTGCGATGTGCACTGAACTTTCCATATGTATAGTCGCCCTAATCTATTTATTCACGTCTCTGTATAAACCAAGAAAATGGGAATACTACTACAACTGCTATACATTGACGCATTGTTTACTAACGAAAAATTATTCTGTGAGAAACGAGCGACAAATTTTTATTACCTTATTTTGGGCGACGAAAAAATTTTGTGAATAAAAAACGTTATATACAGACCGACCACTATGTATACTAATTCAATTTGTTCTAGATAAATAGACCCTACAGTTACCAAATTACTATGCTGTTGTTATTAACTGTTACTTCGAATTTGAAATTAATCATTCGAAATAACCTTCCTGTTCAACCTGAATGCAGGCCTTAGTTAAGGATTCCTGGCATTCGTATGAAGTGAAATACTGGAAAACCTAAATAACGATGGCTAAGGTGGATTGTACCGCACAGTAACTATGTGTCCGATTGAGAGTTAGAATCAGGCACTACATAGGCGTTTCCAGTTTTTAAATGAGTTTCACGATCATTAAAAAAAAAATATAGGTCGTTCAGGATAACGTGAACACTAAACATTTAACCTTTGAAATATATCACTAGCCGTTACTGCTTATAATTCCACATCAACTCTAGTTGCCTTACTGCTTGTGTGGTTGGCAGCGAAATCACGCAATATAGTTCCATGTATTTTCGTATTTAAATACAACTATATACTAAAATATATACAACTAATACTGAAACAATAGCAACCGAAATATCGGCATAGTTGTATTTTATACAAGTAATTAATTAATTTTTTTTTTTTTTTTTTTTTTTTTTTTTTTTTTTTAACTCTATAGATTCCTACCAACTGCACAATTTATCTTACATGCGCAAACATCAAGTTACGTGTTCAGAGAGGTTAGACATTTACCGCCGTAATCAGTTAAGCGCGGAAAGATACGAATATGGTAGAAATAGAACTTTAGCAGGGCTTGTTTGAGTGCTCATTTTACCCCGAACCGCTTATAGTCATACTGACTTGGTTTGTGTATGACACAGTACACAAAATAATTAAACAGCTAAAAAAAATAGTAATTTTTTTGTTGTTTGCGCTCACATTCGTGTTTTGGAGTCTTTGCCAATTTTTAATTAACTTACCTTTACTGTTTTACTTTCTTTCATAAATTCTTTGTACAATTTGAATAATGAAACGGCAAGCATTAAAATATGTACAATATTTTAACACTTTCCTGTTGTGTTGTGAAAACACCCGATGTACTCGGGCGAACTTGCATGCTCGCTAACCTAGACGTCTATAATTTCAAACATGGTTACTTACAGCAACATTTAAAGTTTAGAATGTTATTTCTGTTTCCCTTAATGGATTTCCAACGTAATGGAAAGTAAGATCATGTAATGAAGCTCGTCCTCTATATTTCAAATGAATAATATATTGACGTTTCTGAAATTCTTAGAAAACATTACTTGTTTACATGTTTAGGGTATCTTGCCACTGAGTTAACTTATAATTTAAATTCGCATGAAATTGTTGGAATATAAGTTTTATATTATCCAGTTTTCATTACTTTTACTTATCAGCATATCTGCTGTCATTCTATATTTATTACGAAAGCAAATTTATCGTATATTCGCTCTTTTTTTGCGGTGTTGTACATTCATCAAACTTAGAAAAGATACCTCACTTGTAAGTATTTAATTTTTTTGGTGAATATTTAAAAAATGGCGGCCATTAAAAATTTTTAGTTAATTTTTTATATCTCAGGAATCGTTCATCCGATTTGAACGCAAATGGGTACAATGACAGCACTTACTGTTCTCGCTACAATCACAGTTCTGTAACCTCGAAGGTCCACCATTTCGAAAAATAACAACATCCGAAATGTTGAGATTTTTCTTGCTATAACTCAGGAACCATTTATCTGAATTTGGCCTAAATATGTGTATTTATAATAAAAGTAAATAATTTGTAACACAATTTGTTATATCTACATTTATGAAAAATAGTTTAATGATAATTTTTAATGTCAAGCGTACATCAAGAACAATTTATCTATTTTGAACGACAATTTCGAGACAGTTCTCAGTAAAAATCATTGCATTCTGAGTAACTTAACCCCAAGTGTCTGCTATTTAGGAAATTAACACTATCCAATGTTAGTTTAATATTCCAAAAACTTAGGAGCAGTTCTGTTGTTGACCGAAGTTTTTGGTTTGTTAGATTATGAAAAAAGTTATGATTTATTTTGTAACGTAACCTCTTACGTCTGCTACTTTAAATAACAAGGGCAATAGTAGTTTTATAATATTTTACATCTTAAGCTCCGTTTATTCGATTAAAATAAAATCAAATTAATTTATCTGACTATCACCTATATTTGTGTGTATGTAATAATTTTATTTAGCACCTAATTATTTTATAACGTCGCATTTTATGTCTACCAGTTTAAAAGTTTGCTCTAATGGACACAATTAGTTGTGACGTCACACGAGGGCGCTGGTTCCAAACAAATGTTTGTTTTCAGAGTTTAACATTGAAAACTCCTTTTGGCATCCCGACTTATTTTTGTAATTACGTTAAAAATACAAATACTTTCGTTTAGACTTAAATGATGTCAAACAAGTGTGCGGCAGGACTTCTCTTATAAACTGATTTCGTCGGAGACAAGAGAATTTAATAAACATAGCGGGAAAATAAATTTGTGTTGGGCCTTGTGACTTGTATAGCATGCATCCTTAAGAAATATTATTGTTAGGGGCGGAGATTGTTGCAACTTATTTATTTATTTAATGGCCTTGTTTGTGGCGAAGTTAAGGTTTTTGCCTTCTCTTACTCTTGACCACGTCTTATACAGTTAAAATCATACGTGTGTTATTAACAAAAATAAAAATATAACTACAATAAACACTTAAATACAAAATTAATACAGCAAAAATGATTCATTAATTTAGCTTGATACACTAAAATTTTTCAACTGATATTGCATATCAGTAAAGAAAAAAAAACAAAGTAAAATATTTGTAGTGAAACTATAAATACGCCATTAGGTGTTTTAAAAAATTCAAATATTGTGTATGTTATCTAAATATTAATGTATAACAACACAGCTATAGACTAATCTTGCGGGAGTTTATGAGCGTCTGGATAACAGCATTATAGTATACAATAAACATATTGTTGGTAAGAAAGAAAACTTATTACGCTCTGTGATATAAATTTGTATATCCGTATATAAACTGGTTAAGAAACTGCATGTCTAATAACATTTATATTTCGAACTAATTTTAAATTCTTAACACATAAAAAAATAATTAAATAATACTAGTACAAATACATTGTAGCACCACACCTCTACTCCACGAGATATTCAGTTTGTAAAAAATATGTTTTTAAATAGCGTTTGAAACTGCTTAGGTTTGAGCATGTCTTTGCAAATCATTCAAAAACCGAGCACCAGACACCGTTAAAGATTGGGAGAAATATTTAGTTTTATGTTTGGGTACCATGAGTAGCAATGTTTCGTATGAACGTGTGTGGTGATTATGATTTACACTGAGCGACTGGAATCTGTCTGGATGTACGAGTCTTCTTAAGTAGGAACTGCGAGTGCAACCTGCGTCTTTCTTCCAGTTCGAGATTTTTGTAATAGTGGTTGATATGGTGTCGAGGCTTCAAGTTAAATATATAACGTACACAGGTGTTTTGTAATCGCTGTAGTCTTGCAGCTAGTTCACATATTACATCCCTGTACACAACATCGCAGTAATCAATGACAGGGAAAATAAGTGATGACGTTATAACGTGTATAGTTAAAATTAAAATTGTATTCGCACGTTTTTGTAGGAATGTTTAAACTAATTAATTTTCACAATAGGCGAAGTTAGGCAGAGGTTATTAAGATAGGCATGCCTATACAATTTCTGCTACTGACGAACATTATAGTGCCCCTACAGAATTTTCTGTCCCTCTACCCTCTATTGTCAGTGACTCTGCCCTACAATTTATCAGTGCATCTATCCTTTATCTTCAGTGCATCTGCCCTACAATTGTTAGTACCTCTGCCCTAAAATTTCTAATTCCACTTTTCCTGCTCCATGATTTTTATGCTCCTGTCTCACAGTTTTTAGCACTCCTGCCACTGTCCCATGATTTTTAGTGTCTTTGCCACATTTTTTTGTAATTTAACTACCCTACAATTTGTTGTGGTCTACCCTATAAGTTTCTGTACCTCTATCATGACCCTGCCCCAACATTTTGAAGTGGTCCTACCCTAAAATTTTCTGTACCCCTATCCGACAATTGTACTGTACAATTTTCTGTACATCTGCTCCATGATATTTATTATCCTTGCTTAACATATACAGTGCACCTACCCTACAATTTTCGTTACCTATTCCCCATAATTTTTTTATATTCTTCCTCAAATTTTCTGTGCCCCTAACGTAGAATTCTGTGCTTATACCTTAAAATTTTCTGTGCCTCTATCCCATGATTATTTTTAATGTCTCTGCTACACATTTTTAGTTGTGCTACCATACAACTTCTGTACCCTTACCATGTGATTTTCTGTACATCTGCCCCATGTTTTTTAATATCCTTGCTTAACATATCCAGCGCTCCTACCCTACAATTTTCTGTACCTCTGTCCCATGATTATTTTTAATGTCTCCGTCCGACATTTCTAATACCCCTACCTACAATTTTCTGTTCCCCTACCCTAATTTACTGTACCTCTACCACATTATTTTTAATGCCAATGTCTCACATTTATAGTGCCTCTAACGTACAATTTTCTATACCTATAATTACCAATGCTCCTGTATTACAATTTTCTGTACCCCTGCCCAAAATTTTTTGTTCCCTACCTCATGATTTTCAGTGTGCCTATCCCACAATTTCTCCAACCTTGATTGCCTTGCCTACTGCCATCTTTTCTTAAAATTAGGTCGTAACTATAAAATATTCTTTTGAGAAAGGGTTAATCAACATATTAGGCTTACCATTAAAACTGTAAATTAGCGAATTTTTTATCCTATTTCTCATGTAGCGTCCTATAACTTTAGTTACCGTCTTTCTGCACTTGTTATGTAGTGTTGACGTGTTCATGCTTAGTATTCTGCAACACCTTGTGGGGTAACTGAAACTTGACTAAAAGCTATGTCAATCATCACAAGCCAATGTACAAAATTTACCTTCTATGATTTTAACCCAGTTCTCATACAATAATAATAATAATAATTATTATTATTACTGTATAATTCTTCACAAATTGCTTGGGAAAGGCACCTAATGTGAAAAAAAAAAAAAACTTTTGGATGAAATTGTAACATAGCATACAAATGACAAAATATAATGATGGATTTATTTTAAGAATGGCCACCTAGAATATAAATGTAGTTACGATTATTTATCAGATGCTCAAATTATTATTTTTGTACCATATTTCATTGAACTGCAAGTAAATTATACTATTTAAACGAGAACAACATGCATGTTTACCTTCAGGTTAAGTAAAACCTCGTCCCAATTTACACATACATAACTCCGAGCACATATCTGTTAGAATTCGCCCAATTTATTTGTTACTTGATTTTTACGAACATGGACAAAAATTATATGATTGTTTAGCATGGGTTCAGAGGGTTTGTTTGGAACCAGCATCGTCGTGTGACGTCACTAATGGTGACATTGAAATTTAAGATATAAGGGACTAGCAGTGCGCACGCGGCTTTGCTCGCGTGTGATACTCATAGCAGATATTAGTTGCTTTAATTGAGAAACTTCTTTGTTCACCAGATAGGTAGTTCAGTCATCGTGTGTTAGAATGACCAAACTTCTAGCTGAGCTAACTCTGCGGCAGGATAAGTAACTATAACTGTCCACGCGTAAAGCAGTCTTAACTTTGTCTCTGTCACTAACAGCGACTTTGCCTGAGCCTTATTTATAGTCACAGCAAAGTTGACTTGGTGGGGTAGTTACAGACTCTTAAATGTACGAGGTTAATCGAATGAAATGCGTAGTGTACGTGGTATGAAGACTGATTTCCCTCGATCACAACAATTGTTGGTGGTGCCCTCAATAACATATTTGTTTTACAAGTTGAAGTTAAATGCCATCAGGGAGTTTGGCGGGATAATGTTTCGCAGAAATATAAATGTATCTGGTACCCCAACCTTGAGGTTCGTGAGATGGTATGTGTGGGATGACGCTGTCGAGGAACTTCAGTGGACAGTGGGTTGCATAATCCATTTTTACCACTTTTGAACGACTTCATCCAAAATGCACTAATTTCATCTGCCTTGCAGTTTTGTGTCAGAATTGCACGTTTGCACAGCCTTTAACGGAATCTATAATCCAGAATCTCCCGAACAATAAACCGGAGCTACATACAGCTGCGCTACATACCTTCGAAATTATTCACGAAAACTAATTTTAAAAATAAAATAGTAACTTCCTAGACTCTTAGATGTTAAACAACAACACGTCTCGATAGAACTGAAGAATGAAACTTCTGTATAATTTATTTCTTGTTGGTCGTACTTATTTTCGGATCGCCTGCCTTGAAAGTTTACGAACTAAGTATTATTGTTAATAATTATTAACTATAAAATAAAAAACCTGCATAACATTTATAAGTACTTACGTAAACATCATTCTGGCGCAAACAATACCTCAATATCTCTACTGGTTAGATAAATATCATCGGCTCATAGAAAACAAATTTTATGCCTTTTACCCCTTAAGGTGTCAAATTTTGAAAAATCAGTAAACTGCATTTCAAGCATTTATGTAAGCATTAATTTTTAAGCAAAAATCGCGCCAATATATGAAAATTCAATGAGTTTGATATATATCGACCAGGAATCGAAAAACCATTTATTTTTATTTTTTTAGTCGAATTTGGAAAAACCCTGAAATTAATTTTCGTTCTATGCGTTAAGATCATGCTGAAGAAAACAGAACTTCGATATATCGACTGGTTATATAGTTATGGTAGAATAATCGAAAACACATTTAACGTATTTTCATCGCCTAAATTAAAGAATTTCGAATCGTCTTGAAGTCCGATGTTATATATTTGTATACGTATCTAATTGAAGTAAAAATGACGACGATATCCCATTGGGTTCGAGCTGTACAGACGATTAATAAAAAACACATTTCCCTCCTTTTCTACTCTTTGGGAATTAAATTTCGAAGTATCTAATTTAATGCTTTTTGGACATTCACTTAAGTATCATTTTGAAGTAAAAAGTAAACTGTATCCCAAAAGGTCTGCTAGATATCGATAATTAATCGAAAAGATATTTCAGGTGTTTCACCTCCTTAAAGGTTGAACTTCGAAAAAACCCCTACATTGACTAATACGCATTTTTATGATTGACCCAATGAAGTAAAATTCACTTAGATAGGTCGTCGGGTCCGAGCATTGTAGACGAAATTTATAAAACACATTTTCAGTCCTTTTCACTCCTTTAGAGGACGAATTTCGAAAAATCCCTTCTTAGTGCTCACCTACAACATAAAGGAAACCCACACAAAAAATTTCACGTTTCTAGACCCAGTGGTTTGGGCTGCATTTTGATATGTCAGTCAGTTAGTGTTCTCTTTTATACATAAGGGATATCTCAGTAAGCACGAATTCTATTTAAACGAAAATTTCTAAATGAGTATTTTTATTGGTTTATCATTGAATGTTTCCATCATTTCGAAAAATAGCAGCACTTGTAATTCAAAGATTTGCAGCAATATCTTCATTACTTCACAAACAATTATTTTGTAACACAGCCTTTTTTATTTTCTTCCTTATTTTAAATGTGATCAATTTTGATAGATAGCACCATTACATATAAAAAATAGTATCTACAATAACTTAACAAATGTGTTATCTGATTTTATGTAAAATTTTGTTTCGGCAATAATCAACAAGAATATACAATTTTACAGAATTGAACTGGACGTGTAACGTTGTCCTAGAACATAAAGGCACTTGAAGGAAGTACAGGCTTTTCAGTTAAACTTAAACTTCTTTTTACCATGAGAACTAATTAAAGGCCCTTATAAATTCGGTTTCCACGAATTTTTTGTAAATACGAGAGTAGAAAACCAATTTCATGATATTTCTCTAACGGTATTTATGTAGATAACAAACTTACTTTGAAAGAACTTATAAAATAAATAAATTCCAAAATAAGTTCAGCCTGCTTTGTCCTTGGCTGAACACGTAACTTGATTAACTCCAACGCAAGTAACATTATTTATTCCTTCATGACTTGTACGGAGTCATGCACTGGGGCAACTCAACTGATGCAAGAAACGTTTTTCTCGCACAGGAAAACGCTGTAAGGATCCTAAGCGGAGTAAAGTACAAAAATTCTTGTAAACTCCTTTCCAAATCTCTAGAAATGTTGCCCTTGACCCGTCAATATATATTATCTACAATTAAATTTGTATTGAAAAACAGTGATATTTTATAACAAATCAAGAGATACATTCTCATAACACAAGATACCAGCAATTTCCTCCACATCCCTTGAAATAATTTAACCACACTTCAGAAAGTTTCCAACTATGCAGCAACCAAAAATTAATTACTATTTATAATTGAGCTAAACAAAAGGAATACGACAAATTTTTTTTTTTCAATACAGATAAAAAGTACTTGAATCTTAATAAATTCTATTGTGTTGAAGACCTTATCGAACGTTAACTTTGACTGCGTATCTTGATATATTATAATTTTATAATTTACTTGCTACTTGTCTTTTTTTTAATTGAAGTAATATAGACACAAGTACTATCAAATTCATGATATGTAACATGTTGATTTTTATATGTCAATAATTCGCTGCATTTTATTTTGTAAGAAGTAACAGAGCCTCAGAAAGGTTTCTGGGGTAGGAAGTTGTTTAGGGGCCCCTAACGTGTGAATAAAAATTTTAGTAAAAATTATTTGCCTACTATTATATATAGCAAGGGTGCGGGGCCCCATTCAGGTAGGGGGCACGGGGCATTCTGCCCTTTTTTGTACCCCCCCCCTCCTCCTTGCTGAGGCCCTGAGTCATGTTTTGTATGGGCCCTAGTCTCTTATATCCTTTGTACTTGACAACGTCTACATCTTGTGACGGTCCTATTTTATTGATACTTTTATATATATATTAATGTGGTTTAGGTTAATTGTGATGATTAATTGTAATGAAGGGGCCTTTATTGTCATATGTAACATATTGTCATCCATTTTAACTTCAGTATTGATTGTGAGGGGTCTGTGGGATCCTATGATAGGCCAGTATAAACACAGTAGAAAATATGACTATTACTAATATTATCACAGAGGTATCGTGTCTGGTATCGTTTTAACCTGTGGAATGTCACAGACTCGAATATGCTAGTAACATTAAGATAATTTTATGTACAATGATTTTAGTTT
>PNEQ01062366.1:0-11885 GCA_003012365.1 Medauroidea extradentata | reverse complement strand
GTGAAGCGCTCGAAGTATTTTTCAATCCTTTGTGACGAGACAACTGATGTTAGTACGAAAGAGCAGATGACACTGTGCGTGAGATTTGTTGACATAGCAAGCTGCATTATAAGAGAAGAGTTTTTAGGATTTTTGGAGTTGCAATGCACAACAGGCCTAGCTATCAAAACTTCTATCCAGACTGAACTAAGTCACCTAGATCTCAGTTTAGATAATCTTCGTGGACAAGGCTATGATGGAGGTTCAAACATGGCAGGAAAATTTAAAGGTGTACAAGCTCTTATTCAAGCTGAACAACCATTAGCTCATTATACACATTGCTTCAGTCATTCCCTAAATGTGTGCAAATCTCGAAGTTGTGAAATTCCAACTATAAAAAATATGTTAGGAATAGTAGGCTCAGTTTCTGCATACTTCTCTGTATCTTCAAAACGTATGAATGCCCTGGATAAAGTTATTACAGAATCTAACATATCCACTACAAGGAAAACAAAGTTAAAAGCACTTTGCGCCACTCGTTGGGTTGAGCTACATGAAAGCATCATTACATTTAAAGAACTGTTTGAACCTGTAGCAACAGTACTTGAAATTCTAGAAGAAAGTAACGAAGGTGACAGCTCCAGCAAGGCTTCAATGTATAGTGCTTCCATACGGCGCAGTAATTTTACAGTGGCATTAGTAACGATTGCATTTTGCTTTTCGTACACATTGAAGCTCAGTCAGTGTCTTCAAAGTCCAAAACAAGATTTGTCAACTGCTTCTGCCCACGTAAAAGATGTACTTGATACTTTTTGTCAAATTCGATCTGATACAGAGAATGAGTTCAACAAAATTTTTGATGAGTCTCAGCATCTTGCAAATAAACTGGGATCAGAAATAAAGCTTCCTCGATTTTGTAGTAAACAAACACAGAGAAATAATATCCCAGCAGCCACGGATCCCAAAGATTACTTCAGAAAAGCAATATTTGTTCCTTTTTTAGACCACATCATTTCCGAACTTGGAAACAGGTTTGGCCATGGCCTTAGTGAAGTAGTACCAATTGAAGGCCTGATACCTTCGAATTTAGCAAAGTACAGTGACGAAGAAATATTAAGAGCTGCAGAACCCTACATGTGTGACCTGCTCCGAGACGGAACTAAAAGCAGAACTGTGTTTATGGCGAAGAAAATGGGAGAATGAAGAGAAAGTTCCACAAAATTCTGCAGAAGCCCTGAAAGAATGTGGAAATTATTTTTATCATAATGTTAAAGTGCTACTGCAAATATTTTCCACCTTGCCTGTAACAACAGCAACAGCCGAAAGAAGTTTTTCAGTTCTTCGAAGATTGAAAACTTATTTAAGAAACACCATGGGAGAAGATCGGCTAAATGATTTAGCTCTCGCCAACATCCACAAAGACAAAGACATCAGCGTAGATAAAGTTATAGATGATTTTTGCAAAACAAAACCTCGTCGCCTTGAACTGTCTTACAACTGGCTGGAAAACTGAGTAGGTGATGGAATGAGGTATTAATTTTTTTAAGTTAACATAACTGTATTTATTTTGTGGCTGTGTGTAAATATTTGTTCAGGAAGGTGTCATCTGTGACAGTACTTAGGCATGTGTTTGTGGTAATTGCTGCGAATAATGTCGCATTTTTTATACTATTTGTTTCAAGTGTTTCAGCAGAGGCTAGCTATGTACACATTTTATTTTATGTCAATGCTAAGGATTTAATTTTTTTTTTTAATTCGTCCATAAAAATATTATGATTTCTTGAAGTGATATATTTACCTTTTTTGGTTCAGAAATGCTGTGAAAAGCACCATTTTGCACCTTAAAAACCAAATTTTCCGCTCTTGGTTTGGGGTAGGTGAATCTTCTTTATAAGGCATAAGCCCCCCCCCCCCCTTAACCAAGAGCTGGATCCGTCACTGGTGAATTCTCATACCTATGCTTACCAACAATATGTACCATACACTTTCTCAATATACATACATGTGGAAAATGGTGTGATTCCTACAGAGAAAACTACAAGTCTGCCAACAGAGCCCATTCTTTACAGATGGGAAAATGCTGACGAAATACTCACGGAGGCCATTGATGACATCGGAAAGAAGGTGAAAGACATACAATGTTATTTACAGCCTTGTTACTGAGTTTTGCAGTGATTTCGGAAATATTTTTTTATTGCTACCTAATACTCATATCAAAATTTCGCTGCACAGTTTTGACACTTGTATGTTATAATTTGTAGCTGAACTTTTAGTAGAATTATACTGAACGGTTTTTTAGATTTCATTACCCAAAGTACCACGTTTTTCATCGTGAAAATAAGCAGAAATTAAGGAAATTTTTATTTTTTATTTTTTTTTGCTGGCGAATGGTACATTATTTTAAAAAAACGCGTCCACAGTATTGTGCATCGTGTGATTGCACGTTGACTCAATTTTTTTCAAAACGTTTGTTTAAAAAATATTTGAGTTACTGG
Organism: Medauroidea extradentata; assembly: GCA_003012365.1. Lineage (NCBI taxonomy): Eukaryota > Metazoa > Arthropoda > Insecta > Phasmatodea > Phasmatidae > Medauroidea > Medauroidea extradentata. The sequence goes on along the minus strand of PNEQ01062366.1, from coordinate 9,411 downwards.
CACCAGTCTGAAAAAAAAAACTCGGGAACAAGCCCTTAACCCATGAAACCTCTGACCAAACTTGAATTATTGTATCATTTATCTGCTGAGTAGTGCTGCTACTGTAACTCATCTATCACAAAGATGAACCTTAACGTCCATGAACATTGCCATTTCACAGTGTTTCACTTCTGAACTATAGTTCTCTATTCCAGTTGGTTCTCGGGGTGAACATAAGGGTGGCACGCTCAGACTGGAGGCTACTACTGTCTCCACCACTCAACTGACTCCTAGGTACTGCGACCAGGTATTAAGGATAATTATCAGACGCCACAATATTGACTAGAAGGGGCTTTAATTGACATTAACAGTGCACAGTACAGCTTTACAATGTGCGTCATACAATCTTGGCTGAAGGCCTGAATATAGAGGAGCTTTAATTGAAGTATATCGGAACCCAGTTCCAAGCAGCTTACCACTGTGTATTGGCGCCGTCGACACTCTGTTCTCGCACGTGAGCACTGTCGTGACCTCCCCGGGTCACGAGCGGAGTCCCAGGTGTCAGGCCCTCGGACGACGGAGTTGGTCAGCAGGGGGACGACATCCTAGCCGACCTGGAAGTACCCCAGTGGACGGTCCGATGAACAACCCTCTCCGGTGGCCCTGTCCCCTCATTATATGTCATCCTGCTCTCAATATTGAGGGTAACCTTCAAAGTATTGCCATAACACCACTCTCCGCGCTTGCAGTTCCCCTGCTTTGTGAGCGCTGCGGTGGTATCCGTAACATCAGAAAAGAATCTGGGACCTGCATTCAACGAATTCAGCAAACTCTCTCGTCGCCCAAAGAGGTTACTGGCGTTGTTTCACAATTTGTTCTACAATGAGAACTTTATTATTAAGCAGTTAATGTATGATGGTAATAAAATATTAATAATACCCCACACAGAATAAAAATTAACTACATTTACAAAGTCTGTGGGGGAAAGATTCACACCGAAGTTCAAAAAAACTTTCTCTCATCGAGAACCTTCCTACACCCGAGTTCAAGAACACAAGTAAATTATTTGTTCCAGGCGAAATTATTCTTGTCACCAGGAAGGAAGTATTTCTGACACACACTTTTTGCATGCTCAAAAAGTATTTTCAAAGTTCAACTGCAAGACTCTGGGCAAGTACAGCTATGCATACCTCAAGATGGAAGTGCTTCTCTTGTCTAATGTTATCGAGAACCTTAAGTAATTTTGTCTCGATACCTATGGTCTGTGTTGTGTTAGATACATCAGTGCAATGGGTTTTTCGTTCCATGCTATGGTGAAGACGACCAAAGTCGAGCTGGAACTCATTACTGATAATGAACAGGGGAAAATGGGATGTGTGGCCAATCTATGAAGAGGCAAGCAACAAGTATGATCAATCCACATACAATCCTCTCAAACTATCTATGATTCTCCAATATGTGGATGCCAATTATCTTTACAGCTGGGCAATGTCACCTCCCTTCCCTAAATTTGACATCTAGTGAGTTGACTGTGTTGTAGAAATGTTATCCATACCTTATAAATGCAATATAGGATATATTATGGATGTTGATAATGAATATCCCGAAGATCTAGATGAAGTACATAAAGACGTGCCTTTTCTCCCCGTAAATTAAGTCCCTCCCTGGATCAAAACAAAAGAAGAAGATATTCACATTACAAAATAAGAAACTCTTTACTGTACATTATATTGACTTGAAGGCGATGGAGCATGAGTTCAAAATAACAGAAGTACACAGAATCCTGCAATTCTTTCAAGAGGCATATTTGAAGCCCTACATCCACCTTAACACAGAGAAACATACTGCTGCAAAACCGATTTTAAGAAGGATGTTTGTAAATTGTTGAACATTGCTACCTCTGGAAAAAATGAAAAATAAAAGGAAATGTCAAGTTATTGAAATGGCATGCAAAGAAAAGAGAATGTATTGACTGAATGCTAGGCCTGCCTTCAAGTGTCGCCCAATTTATTCTGAAAATCTATTATTGGTGAAAATGGAGAAAGAGACCATAATGTTTGACAAGCCTATTTATGCTGGTTTCGCAGTCCTTGAGCTTTCCAAGACACTCATGTGTAGGTTTCAGTATGATACGATGCAGGTTCATTACTGAGACTGACTACAGTTGCAGTATATTTATTTATTTTATTTTATTTATTTATTCGTTTAAATTTTTATGTGGCGAAGTTAAGGCGAATTCGCCTTGTCTTACACTTAACCAAAGTATACATAATAAGAAAGCATTTTACAACGTAACAGGAGAATAAAAATAAATATTAAATTTACATAGCAAAAATTAATTAATAACATTGCAGCATTTAAGTTCAAAATTTTTAAGAAGAAAGAAGAAAAATTTTTAATCACAATACAATAAAGAAAACAAAAAATAAAAGTATTAACTATCACATTCATTCGCACATTCATACATAGGTATGTGTCTTAATCCACTGTTCATGCTATATAATTATCTTGTCTAAGAGAGATCAGCACAGCATTTTTGAATTTGAAAGACTGGGCATATTTCTGCCTCACTGAGTCTTCAAGTGCATTCCAAGAGCGTGCCGTGGCTACCGTAAATGTCTTGGAATAGGCGCTTGTATGATGCATAGGTATCAACAAAGCTAGGTTATCCTTCGAACGAGTACCAACATTGTGGCAGGAGAGAAAGCTAAATTTCTTATAGAGATAAGGCGGGGATTTAGAATATAAAACTTTTCTTAAGAGTTGTAAGCTGTGAAGTTTACGTCTATGTACTAGCCGCAGCCATGACAGCTTTCCGCAATAACAAGATATATGTTCACGGGTTTTAAGATTAAATATAAAACGGATACATGCATTTTGAATTTTCTGTAGTTTATTTGCCTGTTGTTCTGTAAGGTCGCTGTAAATTACGTCACAATAATCAAAACATGGAAAAATTAATACCTGTATAACATATTTTTTTACACATTCAGGGAGTTGGTTTTTTAGACGCTTCAAAGCGTGGAGGGTCGATAGTGCCTTCTTACTTACGTCAGCAAAATGGTGCGACCAGTTAAGCGTATTATTCAAAGTAATGCCGAGGTTTTTGACGTTCGATCTTATTGACAGTTCTGTACCGCCTACAAAGATTTTCGGGGATTCGGAAATCACCTATTTTAGAACAAATTCAGTGTTGCTAAACATGATGGCTTGCGATTTAAGGGGATTGATTAGAAGCCCATTTTCAGCAGACCAATTAACAACGGCCTCAAGGTCCATGTTAAACTCAGTAACGCTTTTAACGGTTTCAGTCAGAGGAAAGGAATAATATAATTGCAAATCATCAGCATATAAATGACGCTGTGAATATTTAAGCGATTTAGGAAGGTAATTAATGAACAAAGTGAAAAGAACAGGACCGAGAACAGAACCTTGTGGGACACCAGCTCTTAATCTCTGCTGGTCAGACTTTGAGTTCCCAGAAATAACACTTTGACGTCTGTCGGACAAGTATGACTTGAACCAAGCAACAGCATTCGTTGAGTAACTAAAATTGTTATCGAGTTTGGTTAGAAAAATATCGTGGTCGACAGTGTCAAAGACTTTGCTAAAATCTAATAGCACGAGAAGCGTAGTGAATTTCCTATTCATAGCAAGTCTGATATCATCAGTTATGTTAACAAGGGCAGTGCTAGTGCTATGGTTAGCACGGAAACCTGACTGACATTCGTCAAGAAGTTTATTGTTGCCGGGATAAATTTTCATTTGTTCTAAGACGATGTGTTCAATTATCTTCGAAAGCACTGGTAAAATAGATATTGGACGGTAGTCTGATAGTGAAGAGTGATTCTGTGTTTTCGGAATAGGTTTAACAAGGGAATTTTTCCAGGTGCTAGGGAATTGAGAGTGAGTCAACGAGAAATGTATTATTTTTTGTAGAGGTAATATTATACAAGGGAGAAGTAACTTTATTACGTGTATCGATACGTTGTCTATGCCAACCGCAGAACTTTTAATACGACCAATTGCTTTGCTAATGTCCTTTGAAGTTACGTTACAAAATTCGAATGTTTCTTGTGAATATAGATTTTGCATACATAGTTTTCTCAACACAATATCTTTAAGTCCCATAGCCATGGGAATTGCATTGTTTAAGAAAAAAGAATTAAATTCTGTTGGACTGAAATCGCATGCGTTTGGGGTTTCTTTCTTACCAAACCTAACCCACGCAGATTTTTCCATAGCTGGGCAGGTGACATATTAGCGAGTTCCGTGGAATACGCAAATTTCGCAATATGAATTTCTTGGGTGCATTTGTTTCTTAGAACACGATACTTTTCGAAATACATGGTTGCCATCTCACTAGTATGTTTTAGGGATTTTTTGTATTGCCTGAAGGCAGCGTCACGTTGTGACATTAGTGACACGATACCTTGACTATGGACACTGACTTCTTCATCAACCAGATCCAGGCAGTCGATTTCTACAGTGACTTGGCAGCAGACTCTACCATCATTTCCGAATTTGACACCAGTGCATACCCTCCGACCCACCAATGCTACTCTCCTACAAACAAAAAGGTGGTAAGAAAATTTAAACATGAGTGTTGCTGGGAGTAGATAAGTGAATTTGTAGGTCTACGGGCAAAAATTTACACTTGCATACACAATAGTAAAGTTTGCATGCGAGCCAAGGTCGTGAAAATGTTTGCTGTAAAAAATAAACTTACATTCGATGACTACAAATCAATTTTATTTAAGCAGACACAAAGCATGCAGCCATATGCAGCATCAGCTCACAAGCATGGATGTCCCAACAAACTTGCTCTGTCATGGGAATATAACAAGCGCCAAATATGTGAATAGGCTATGGTATCAGCACACTTCCCTATGGTTACAGAGGATGTAGTATAGTTTCTTCACTTTATGACCTTACATATATGATTTTCATATATATTTTTTCCATCTGGACTTACTGTGTATATAGAATGTGCGCATCTTGTTCTGAGAGTAGGTTTAACATAGGGCCATTAGGGCCGTATATAGTTTTCTTGGGTTGTGGGTTTCAGCATTTACTTCCAAATAAATTTACTGTTATTAATTTTTGTGGATTTAACATAGTAAACCTATTTTAGAATAGTAGTGTTGCCGGTCCGAAGTCAGGGTGAAAGAAGGTAATTCTTAATTATTAGTCAAGATGGAGGAGGCAACGTTTAATGACGAGTCTGCAAGTTAAAACGAAGCAGAAATTTGTGAAAGTTTATTCTGTTATATATAGAGTCATTTCACTCATCTGTGTTTGATAATATGGGAAAATCTTACAAAAGAAGTTACTTTTCTATGTAGAAGATGATCTGCCCAGCTACCTCCAGAACTATAAATAATGTACATATTTATTACATATATTTAATTGGTTCTTAATAAATTAATTAAAAATAATCTCAACGTTCTGTTTGTGATACATCATATAATTTATATATTTGTAACTTTTTCTTAAAGTTCACTAGCTGCAACAGTCCATGTACTCAATCAATAATTACATAGCACATTATCTGCAAAGTATTACTATAAATAAGGTTCAAACATAATTAAAATTGTAAAACACTTAACATATCTCTGTGTATAACATATGTATCCTTTAAATCTTAATGGCTCTCACAATTACTAATATTGGTGATAAAGGTGGATAAACTGTAGTATAAACTTTTCGCCTTTAAACACATGTACAGTATGGTGGAATCAAATTCAAGTCAGTAAGTAGGTAACAAAAAATGGTAGACTTATCGACCAACTGGTGAATAGGTACAAAAATAAATATAATCGATTACTCGAACAAGTTTAGTATGTCGACCAAGTGGATTATTTGGCAGCAAATTTAAAAATTAAATTTGGCGGACTCCTGGTGACTTTGAAAATTGGCGGGCTAGGAGTATACCAAGATGGTGGATTGATTTAATTTTTATTATGGAAAATTTAGAAAATTTTGGAAGAATTTTTGGAAATTTTGGAAGATTTTCAAAATGATGTAATCCAATATGGCGGCGATGGCATAATCCAATATGGCTGTGATGACAATCCAAGATTGTGACCATGGTACCTAATACCCCAGTCTGCAGCCTGGACCAGTAGGAACTAAACCCATATACCCACACTGCACATGCATCCTGCCTCCAGATATTAATTAACATATCGTTTAACACATCTTAACAATATTCACCAAGTATCGTTCAAGCATACATGAATTATTTCACCTGTATTTCATCAAGCTGACTTGACTACTTCGTTGTAAATCATGTGGATACGAAAATAATCTTTAGTTTCGCCTATTAATTTATTTATTCTGTTTGACCTAACTGAAGGCCTAAGATTCAAGTACGAATATTCACTTTTATACTTAAATGCTTTATAAACTTATCTTTAAAAATATCCCTGTTAACATACTACTGTCACAACCACAAATCACACATTTTCTTTTTCAACTAGTAACGACCAAGTTGGTACAATGGTTATATGTTGGAGTCGTAGTTGCTGAACCTGGGTTAGATTCTCATCTCAAACGATCATGAATACTGTTTTCAAAATGTTAATACATTGCTTCAGGTGAATTACGGATTGAATCCTTCACGTAGAAATTGCTTATTCCTCTCCTAGTTCCTGTTGTTGTGCTAAGTTGTGTGCAACTGTCTCAAATGAAATTAATGTCAATAAGCTGTAAATCCCAGTAATTTGTTTAAACTAACAACACATACAAATGCATACACATGCACGCAAGCACATGAGCGCACCCTAACACACAAAATTGAAATTCAATGTCTTCTTCGTGTCCCTTTCGTGACTTCTTCGCAAAACTTCATAAACCTTTGCTACTACATCATGAACTTTCGCAACTCCTACACGAATATTCGTGACTCTTCACGACTACCACGCAAAACTTTGCGACTAATACACTGACGCGGGTCGTTCCGCAACTCCATCTCTCTGAGCCCGTCGTGCGCATCATGCCACCTGACACGGAACGGCTGGAGCGGCCATACCGCCACTGCATATTGGAACGCACCCGACCATGTGCGCGCACGAGGTAGCGGCGCCTAGACGCCGCCCCCGCGACGTCGAATGTAGTGAGTATGTGCGTCGGCCCCTCAGGACTGCCGTCCATTGGTAGGAAAGTGCCCCCTTGATGGAAACATAAGTAAAGTCACTTTGAAAACACACACCTTGTTTTAGCACTCCCGTGCTATTCCCGTCAAGGAGGATCGCACCACCTACAGGCAGAATCATTCAGAGGCCAGGGGTAATTGCATTTAATGTGTGTAATTTATCTGTAGTAACTTTTCGTAACTAACCTAAAATCACGTAGAAACACCCCTGCGCCTCGCGGCAAGTTGGACTCGCCCACGCAGCCAACCTTGCCGCACGAACATCTTCACGTTTTCTTCCCCAAACATTTTAAAGTAATAATCAACAAATTAATGTCAGTGCTGTTTCATGTGTCTTATTATTAATTTTACGTAATTCTTCTGTGTCGATTTCTTTTAGCATCTTGTATTCTAAAATATAGAGTGAATCCAAAATACGTGAATTTTCAGTAGACTTTCCCTTTAAACAAATTTGGGAACCTAATCTTCTAGATTATTTATTATTAGTGTTTTGGGCCTTTGCCCCTTTTGTAATTGTATGTTTTTATGTGTTCGGCGGATGCTTCCCGCGCTTTGGCTGCACGGCACCATGCACGCGGGAAGGACTCGCCAGTTGGCATTACGCGGCGGACCGAGACGGTCGACGTGTTCGTCACTCCGGGCCCTTCACAACTTTGCAACCGATCATTAGTATATCAATAGTCTTAACTTTACTCAGAACCGTTTTATTAACTTTGCTGGCCCGGAGGTGGACCTCTCAACACCTGCGACTCACCGCCCAGGGGCGTTAACTAATTTTATCTTCATACATGCGTGGTGAGATTTTTATCAGGCAGCTTCGTCCACCGGTCGGACTCAAGACCGGGTCTGCGTATTGTGCCGCCAGTGTATGTCATTGTGGATAATGGTGCTTTCTTCAATAAATACGTTTCTACCAGAACAGGTGCGTACCTATTGCTTGCCGCTTCACGGCCATCAGGGCGCGGGACCCTCCAACCCTCACTCCAGTGCAAGACCCGTAGGGTGTATTTTGTGTGTGTATCATTTATCCTAGTGCTATGGGCGTGGGGAACGCCATAAGATTCCCCTACGTAAGTAATAATAGCGACGTCGAGTGGGGAGTGTTTTCTTGCAACGCCATGGCAGTCGGCCATGTGGCCCTGTAATTTAGAGTCTCTGTTCTCTGAGTGCCCATTCTCTATTAATGGGCTGGCGCACCTGGCAAAACAACTCCTAAACACGACCCCTGCACGCGTCAAAACGTACGTTCGCGACTACTTCCTGCACCTTCACAACTACTTTGTTTACCTTCGCGACTACTCCATGTAACTTCGCGACGCCTTGACGATTACTTTAAGAACTTGCGAGACCACTTCGCTTGCCCTCTCGACCACTTCACGAACATTCTCGACCACTAGCGAACCTTCACGACCTCTTTGATGACTCCTTTCGACTTCTTTGACTCATCTGTAGACTCCTTTGAATCATTTGACACTTTTCACCAACATCTAGATTTATATCTGGATGTTTACGTGGATTCATGTATGGATTCACTACCGTTTAGATTCCTATCTACAAACATACGTGAATTCTCATTGCATGCTTAAAAGTTCTCGTCACAGTGAAAGTTTCTCGGCAGAAAACTATCACCTATCTCTTGTAATAAGCACTCTCGATATAACAATATAACCATTTAACTTTCTACAGAAATGCAATATCCTTGCTGGTTTTGACATGATGTAGGCCTATTCGTTAATGTCACCATCATGATTGGTAGTACACAAAAAAATTGTGTTACATGGTCCATGTGGGATATTGGTGTCGGTCATGTTGGCTGCACTGGAGAAATGGCAGTTGGAAAACGGATAGCACCACAGGCCAGTCCGGTGATAATGTAAACATTGTAAATGTGCAATAAAACATAACAATTGGCGACGAGGATGGGATTCAACATGTTTTTATAGTGAAGTGATTCTGGTAAAGTATTAGCACACACATGGCGGGATTTAAGGTGGATAAGTTTATTCCCGGCGACGATTTGTGGGATTCCTATGCAGAGCGCTTGGAACAGTGCTTTATTGCAAATGGCGTGGAGGACAAGAAAGGATGTCGTTGGTTTTGGTCGTCACAGTGTGATAACGCTTTTATACAGCTCAAGGGTTTGATTGTCTCGTCAAGAGTGCTTGCTCATTATGATCCTGATTTGCAGGTCAAACTTGCTTGCGACGCTTCCCCATATGGCCTTGGGGCTGTGATAAGCCATGTGTATCCGGATGGGTCAGAGAGACCAATTGCAT